>UCOK01006362.1:0-12968 GCA_900474325.1 Synergus umbraculus | reverse complement strand
TTTTTAAATTGTTGAAAAGTTTCAATACCACTATTATTAAAAATTTATTCGAATTTTAAATAATTGAAAATAATTAATTGGCTGAATTTATCAGTATTTTGTTTTCTGCTTCAGGATGTTGGACTTGACAGAAATTCAAGACGAAAAGCTCGCAGTAACGAACGTGGGTGTTCAAGTAGGAGGTGGTCCCGACCCTGTACAAATGGATTTAGTAACTCGTTTGGAAGACGCAGAAGCTATGGTGAAAAGATTGCGTCGAGAAAACGAGGACCAACGAAGAGAAATGGCCACACTGAAAGCTACTTTATACAATGGCAATGGATCAGGTAGTGGACGAAACCGTGGACCTAACAATGGACATCATCATCGTAGTTCTCAAGGTGAAAGCGATGAGCACACTTCTCACAAATTTCCACCTTTGCAGACTCAAAGTTACTGGCATCGCGGTTCCAGGGGAAACCACAGGTATTTTCTTTTAACCGCATAGCAATTATGAGATCGCAAAACTCATCAGAGCCTAAAACGTTACCTAATAATATGCAGAGAAACGCATTTATTTATTTAGAGGGAAAAGGCTCAAAATATTGTACAAATTTTAACTAATACACGTATTTAGGATGGAATAACTTATTATTCACCTTGTCATTTGAAATGCGGAAATTTGCGATAATAAAAAATTTGCGTCTTTTTTATAGTTTTGACCAGCACAATTCCGCCGATTACCATCGAAACGGAAGGAGTCGTGCTGAAAGACAGGATCGCGAACCTGAAGTAGATAGTACCGTTTTACCACAACTTCGCAATGGGGCGATCAAATCCGATAATTCGACAAGTTATCCACCCTTTTGTCGATCGAGAGGTTACCTAAATGGAGGAGGAAATTATTACCGGGATGGCGGCAATAGGAAATACAGAGGTCAAAGGTCACAGAGAGATCGCAGAGATGGAGAACCTCGAGATCATCGCAGGGAGTACAAAGAGCGAGAATACCCCGAAGGTGTAACCGAGGGATCCAGGGATTCAAAAAATACTAGGCGGCAGTAGAGCTTTTTTCAATCGCTGCTGTACATGAACGTAAATTATAATTGATCCTATACCCGCATTCGCAAATCACGCATGTTTTCATTCACTGACTGCGAATACGTCGAGTGAACGCACTTGGAATTCGATACTAGGTTCTGATGACACCCACAGCAAATTTTTTAAATCGAAAGTGATAAGTAAATTTAAGGATCTTGGATTAAAATTACCCATTTTATACTCAACAATTATTATAATTAAATATCTTTTCGCTCTGTACATATATTTTGTTTTAAAAAATATCTAATTATATATTTTCTCGCTCTGATGTGTGCATAATTCTAGTTAAAAATTGATTAATTGTACAAAGGGAAAAAATCCAATTTTAATATTTGTTAAGTAAAATGAAGAAATCGAGTCTTTAGATTGGAAATTGATTCCAACATCCTTTATTTAGTTTAATTTTTCCTTTTATTATATATATATATAGAAGTTGATTTCTTCGGTTCCTGCACAGTTCCTAGTAACGATTTCAAATTCTATGTTGGTGGAGCGCAATTCTCATTAATTATTCAGTGAATATAGCTTTAAAAATGGAGTATATATGCGTAGCGTGCGTGTATAGCACTTATATGAAAATTGCTCGGTTAATACAGATCGCTCACTAGGAAGAGATCACTTCGTATGCATTTTCTCATACCTTATCTAAGATTACGGTACGAGACTTATTAAAAGCTTTGTAGATCAATAGCGAGTAGTCTGACTTTAGGTACGATTATTTCCTTTATTGAGGTCTTAATTATTTCGCTTTTAGAAACAAAATATAAAAAGTTCTGTTAATCTATTCGGTTCGAGTCTGCATTCAGCTATAGTTTTATTTTATTTGAATTGAATTCAGAGCATTTCTTTATTTTTTATAATTTTCTTGCTATTCGTTTATTTTACACATCACCATTCTCCTTCAATCATAATACAAAAATCGACCCAGTAAAATGAGCCGAATTCGCGAATAAAGAGACCAAAGATTTATAATGTTTGTAAAATGTCTCCCAGCAACGAATGCGTGTAAAATTCTTGTTCAAGAATTCTTTTCCGAAAGAGAATAATATACTTAATATTGTATATTATTATCAGCAGACAAAAAGCTAGCTCATGATTTTCTCATATTTGTAGTAGAGGAGATTTGAGTGCAACTTATATTTCTGATTTACGTTATTATCTTAATTGCGCTGCGTTATCTTCACAAATTTAATGATCGTACAAGTCGTCAAAAGCGTACCGTGGACTGAATGTATATTATATTAAATTATATTATTACATATAGCTTATTATTGTCGAATAAGCCAAATATATATAATTATATTATACGTATATTCATTCTATTATTATTCGACTATAACTTCTGTAAAAGTAGTTATACAGACTTCAGATACGAGATAAGAGACTTGTATGTTTGAATGGGTGATATATAAGATATTAAATATATTAAATGATATATATGCACAAAACTGTTGTATATTTCCATTTCTACCCACAAATCTTCTATTACATAATTAAAATTAATTAGTCCGCGTTTACCGTCATTTGAACTCAGGTATTTATATTGAAATATGTAAATATTTAAATTCGTAATTAGATTCTAAAAATTTTTAATTTTTTAAAGCCTTTAATATAAACTAATAAACTATGTATGTAAAAATGTAATTTTGTCTAGTGGCGGGAAAATTCAAAGGCTTTCATCCTATTGGAGAAGAAAGAATCCAACAGAATTGAGCATGGCAGATTGGCCGGCAGCCAGCCAGCAGCCACTGCTAATCGAAGATGGCGGGTCTAACGATGTTGTAAATATAATACGTCAGACGTTAAACCGAAAAACAGTGCAAAATGTGTGTTTAGTGAATCACAGATTGCCTCAGATTGTATTCTGTAGGCTTTAAGCTTCTAATTCTTTGACTAATTCTTGTTTATGGTGTCAAGCGTACCAGTGAAAATTCACAAGCAGCTGTACACGCAGCGTCTTTGATCTGCACCGATGTTTCGTCACCGAAATAAATTTCCATCAACACAGTGAGACTCAATTTTTTCTCATATATATTGTGTACAAACAAACTCCGAAAATAATAATAATAATGAGTGCGTTACGAGTTCGACTCTCGCCTCGAATATTCGAGAGCAACAAAGTAGACAATCATTGTTCTTAGAGTAGTAAATGGCAACAACACACCAAGGACTGACATTTTCGAGAATTTTTTGACATTACTCGAGCTCGTATTCGAGATTAAAATATTATAGTGAACGGGGCGATGAAGTAAAGAAGGAGGATGATGATGGGCGATCAGTTTCGTAGCAAAGTGGAGCAATATTCACCAAAGTCTTCACCGAGGGGTGCTCGCTCCCCTGTAGTTTCAAGGCAAGATTCCAGCGGGACTCTCAAAACGACGATTTCACTAGGAAAAAATCCCTCGATTGTCCACAGTGGGCCTTTCTATTTAATGAAAGAACCCCCTGGTAAGTACTCAAACTCAAACTCAAACTTTTTCTCTAATATACTCTTCCTGGTTGTCGAGGTTATCGAACTCCGCAGTTGAATGCCCTAACCTCACACTTAAAAAAATCCACTTGAAAATTTATATATACATATATATATACATATATTTTATTATACCGCAATCGGTTAGGAAATATTTTAAGTCTAATAATTTTACTGGCAGCTTGCAACGATGAGCATTGTAATTTTACATTATTTTTTTAATGAATTTTGCAGTGAAAGTGTATAATATAATATTACATACACGTGAATATAAATATCTCATTTCATATATATATATATTATATGTACATTGCATCGATGCAATTTTATGTGAAAATCGTACAAAAATACAAAATCGTGTGAAACTTACAACGTTGAACAAATTATTATTAATGTTGTTGTTATTATTATTATTATTATTATTATTATCTATTGTTATTTCGTAAAAAATTGTTACGAAATTTACGATTTAACGTTTTACAGGGTGACCAGATGTCACGGAAGTCTGGAAATTTTCAGGGAAATGTGAAACCCCGTTGTCTTACTTTCTGAAAATTAATTGTGATTATCCTATTTATATACTTGGAAAGTCTCTTTCCTCTCATTCAACTCTTCCTTTCCTTTCATTTCATTTTAAATTCATGAATTTTCAACTTTCCTTGAGAACAAAATATTATCTGTATAGTTTTTAGGGAAATGATTTCAAACCATTTACATAATTCTATGTGCCTGATATTTTCTTCTAAATTTTTCAGGGCCTAAATGGGAAATGTTAGAGAAAAAAATTATCTAGGAAATAGAAGGGAAATGCGAGTAGCTGTCAGGGAAAACATACATTTTTTTGTGATTTTGTCAGTGTGACTGCGTTTATCATGTAGTTATAATATGTTAGTTTGATATATGTATATTACATAATTATGTAGTTTTTATAGTTTAATTAACAGATTTTAAAAGATTTCCAATTATTTTGAAGGATAAAAAGAATTCCGTCATATTTTATAAGATTTTAAGGATTTCTAAAGACTTCGTGAAATTTTAAGAGATTTTAAATACTATTTTGAAGAATTTAGAAAGGTTTCTCGGAATTTCAAGAGATTTTTATCCATTTGAAGTGATCTTAAAGCTCCTCATGGAATTTTAAAAGATTTTAAGGAATATTAAGGCATTTTAAATACTTTCTTCTAATTTAAAAATATTCTAAGAGATTCTTATGATTTTAAAAATATTTTATGAAATTTTAAAGGATTCCATGAAATTTTATGAGATTTTCGAGAATTTAAAAACTTTAAAATGATTTTTATAAGAATTCAAAAAGAAATTGTAAGGAATTTCAAGACGTTTTTAGGATTTCCTAGAAATTTCAAGGAATTTGAAGGAATTCTGAATGTTGTCGTGAAAGTGGCCAGTCCAGTGTATGGGAAAAACGTGAAAAGCGGGAATTGTACGGAAATTTTAATGATGCCGAAAATGTTTGAGATTTTTTATTTGATGCGGAAATAATTTTTTATTTCCCTTGAATGATTCAATTATGTAGACAGGAATTTTTTACATTTGTTAATTTTCAAACATTGCGCGCAAATACAGAGAATAAAATTTGTATTATAAAAGTTTTATTTTTATACTTTAATTTTAGAGTTTTATTATGATTTTTAAAAGATTCTGTAGATTTTAAAGTGATTCCAAAAGGAGGTTTAATATGATAAAATGAAAAATTTTTAAAAAGATCAATAGCATTTTAATTTTAATAGGAAATTTTGTTTTAAATCCTTAAAATTCTTTCAAGTTCTTTAAAATCTTTTAAAATTACTTCTAATATATAAAAATACTTGAAATTCCTTATAATCTGTTGATTTAAGTTTATTTATCAATTTTAATACGGGTTGTAAAAAATTACTTGTTTTCAGGAGAGAGCGAACTCACGGGAGCTACGAATTTGATGGCCTATTATAGCCTCGAGCATACCTATAGCAAATTTAGTGGTAAAAAGGTCAAAGAAGCACTCTCTTCATTCCTTCCCAATTTACCTGGTACTATCGACACTCCTGGTCATCAAGATAACAGGTAAGAAAAGCTAAAAAGTTTCTATCTATGGTATTGTAGAAAATTTTTCTTTCTAACGTCTATCACTTAATTTTTCTCAGTTCACTGAGATCTATAATAGATAAGCCTCCAATTTGTGGAAAAGAGCTTCTACCCCTAACGAGCGTTCAACTAGCTGGGTTTAGACTTCACCCTGGGCCTGTAAGTAGTAAACTCTTTTTACTTACTCTTACATTTCTTTACAAGAGTTCTGATGATGCAAATATAATTGAATTTAATTTAAAGCTTCCGGAACAATACCGATACGTCAATCAAGCTCCGCCAAGAAAGCACAAAAATAAACACAAAAAGCATAAGCATAAACCTGGCGAAGTTCCCGGTGGTCAAGAAGCTGTGACCACTGATTTAGGGGGTTCGGATACACATGAGAAGAAGCACAAGAAACAAAAGAGACATGATGAAGAGAAGGAAGCGAGAAAGAAGAGGAAAAAAGAGAAGAAAAGGAAAAAACAAAAACATAGTCCGGAATATCCAGGGGGATTGACGCCTTCTCAACATTCTAACTCGTGATCTCAGCTTTCAGTTTCTTTGCTACCAATGCGGGTGACGATATTTTAGGATAAGTATAAAATCTTTGTTAGTAAATTTCCTTTGCAACTTTACATCGTTTAGGTTGTCATTCGTGGTAACGAATCTTTTGCAGAAACTTTTCTTGCTTTTCTCGCAAGATACGCCGCTTTCATTCCATTAAAATGCAAACAAAATTTCGTTTCTTTTTGCTTTTTAAATTTTCTATTGGAATCGGCGATTTTAGTCGACTTGAAAGCTTTAAAATTGGTTTCTGTTGCATCTTTTAAAATGAAATCAAAGAAGGTGTAGACACACACTCTATATTCAATTTACTTTTCCTTGGATTCTTCTTTAACGGCGAGACCTGAATTTCCGGTGTTTGCCAAGATCCTTTATTTTTATACTAACCTAGAGTTATGCAGTATAAATTACGTAACTTGATAAATTTGTTACTCTACTTTTAACTTTGCTGAACTTTTCGAAACTTCTCTTCTCATTATCCAATGCTCAACTGAAAACGTTTTTCTTTATAGAAACTTTTTTTAGGTGAGATGCTTTCATCTTGTGCGTCTTGCAGTTATTCTTGTGAAAGTATTCGATTTGTACCGTGTAGCATAATTTCAGTTGTAAAGATTTTGTAATTATTTTTCGTGAATACGTGGATCCTCAATTCACATTAGTGCAAATACATAACGAATAAAGTAACGAATAAGAAAGAACATTGTTATCGTGTATTTATATGTGATCAGTAAATGGCATGCGGTCATTTTCTGCACGTATTCATTTGCCAACAGGACTTTGTCATGTTACTTGTAGTATTTATATGGCAGAAATGTGAATAAACATAGTTTAATAGAATTTAAGTGACGTATTCATCATTAAAACCAAATCTCTTGCTTCAAAGATTTTTCAATTATAATTTTATTTTTAATCCTCCTCATTTCCAAGTTTTCAATTCGTAAAATTGTAAAGATTTTAAAGGTTATTTTCGGAATTGTAATTAGATCTTAAATTCTTCAATTACGGAGGTTTTAATTTCAAATTGAAGAATACTGAAGTTGATAATGTATCATTCTAAGTTTAGGGGTTGATGTTGATCACTTCGAATTTTGTGTTTAGAAATTTTAAGGTATGTCTATATCAAAAAATTTCCATGAATTGTAAAGAATTTCAAAAGTTTTTTTTCGAAATTTTAAATGTTTTTGTGTAATTTTTGTGATTCCAATATATTTTTATGAATTTAAAAGGAAACCAAAAGAGTTTTAAGATTTTTAAAGGATTTCAATTTAAAGGATTAGAATTTTAAGGGATCTCAACAGCTTTCGAGGAATTTCGAAAGATTTAAGCGTACCTAGGTACCTATATCTACACCAAATTTCAAGAGTGATGAATCCCTCGTTCTAAGCGATATAAATAAAAATTATTCAAGTCTAAGTTTGTAAGATTAAAATTTTTATTTGGAGATTTTGTCATTAGATATTATTTTGAAAATATTTTTAAACCATCAGTTCAAGTTATAACTTTTCTCACCTACTGTGATATTTATATGTATAAATAAGGAATTGCATTTGACAAAAAAAATGACAATAATTTATTTCTTAGGGATATACTTGAATAGATTTTATGACTATTTATCCAATAAAATGGAAAAATGATTTATACACAATATTATAATACGTTATCTCATATCTGCGGAATATCACATTTTTTATAAGAGAAACGACTACCACCGTATACTACCTACTGATATTTCAATATCTTATTTTCCTGAAATTTTTAGATCATCTACAATTAAAGTTGCGATAAGAATGTCTTTTGCTCCCACATTATATTCGTCATTAAATTGTTTGCATCCGTGGAATGAGCAGAGTGTTGACAATTATATTTTACTGAAAAGAACTTGCTGATGGTATATAAAAAATAACATCAATTTTTGTCATTCAAATTGCATGACGAAGGAGAATAATATTGGAAATAATACAATTCGAGTTCGGGACTTCCCAGTATCTCGCTTTATGTTTCGTCTTTAAAAGAACTTGTTGTAATTTGCATTTAGTCTTTTTGCCTTGCAAGTGTTACTGACTTTTCCTCAAATATGAGGAACATCTCTGTGAGAATTTTTACCGTTACTTATTCTCTTTTTTTGAACTTTATCATGATCCAAAGATCAACTATTGTGCTTGCGAAACCAGCAATAATGCTTACTGCAAATCAAGCAACGCCATGCGGTAAGAATATCATATTATTAAATGGGGATGATGAATTTAATATAAGCACATTATAATAGTATTTTACTATTTATACGCGTCATCCATGATGCATTCATTACGTGCTATGCTTGTTTTTCAAGATATTATTTTCATATACTCGACTCAAAAGTTTTCAAAGAAATTTAAACTGCTTTACTGTATTTTCGAAAATTCAAAACGATATACATATAGACTAGGTTTCAAGGGTTATGCTGCGTTCACACCGGATACCTGCAGATCCATATATATATATATATATAGGATCATTAGGATCTCGTGTATCCAGGAACTTATGGAATAACCAAAAGTTTTCAATATTTCAACGAATTAAATTAATATTTTTAGTGGAATTCATAAGATTTTCAAGGATATTTTTAAAATCTCAAGGAGGAGTCTTCAAAAGATTAAAAAAATATCGCGAATATCAATCAAGAATTTTCAAAAGATTCCAAGGAAATAATTCAAGATATTCCAAAAGATTTTTAACAAATTAAAGGATTTTACAGAATTGTGTACGATTTTCAAAAATTCTAAACGATTTCTAGAGTTTTCAAGGAATGTTTCAAGGGATGATGGATGCTTTTCCGTGATCGCATCGGATACCGCAGATCCAGGATCTCGTGTATCAAACCGGATTGGATCTTATATATCCTCCTGTGATTGGCGGAATATACATATGTATATAGCTAAAGTCACGTCCTGTATTTGCCCTTAAAAACAAATTTCTTGCTTTAAGGGCATGTGATACTTTACCATAAGAGCTAATTAGTTATACCAATTATACATTCATAATTATAGATATTTTTAGCAAATAAGAGTCAATAAACCTTCATCTCATGTAGACGAAGGTTTATTGACTTTTATTTACTAAAAATATTTATTATTATGAATGTATAATTGGTATAACTAATTAGCTCTTATGGTAAAGTATCACATGCCCTTAATATTTAATAATTTTCCAATGGAACTATATGCATGACAGCTGCCTCATTGTAAAAGGGGATGATATAAAATTTCTTGAATTGAGCGCAAACGCAAATTTGAGACAATGTAAAAATTACAAATAAAAAAAAGTTTTAATATATTATACAAACAAAAGAATTGCTTGGAAAATAAATTTTCAAAAATAAAAGTTCAAAAGAAAAAAAAATTTAAAAGGAGAGTAGGAATTGTATTCATATGTATATATGTATATTATATTATTTTTCAGTATGTCCAAAAATTATAAGCCGTAAAGAGTGGAATGCTCGTGAAGTTACAATCCATAAACCGCTAATATTATCACCAACACCATACGTTGTGATTCATCATGGAGGCATCCAACAATATTGTTTTGAGCAAGATACATGTTCAGAAATTGTTCGTGAGTATCAAAACTTACATATGGATGATCGCGAATGGATTGATATAGGATATCAATTCGTTGTCGGTGAAGATGGCAATATCTATGAAGGACGTGGTTGGAATTTTATTGGAGCTCATGCACCTGAGTACAATTCGCAAAGTATTGGAATATCAATCATTGGAGATTTTTCCCGTAGGTTTCGACTTATACAGTATTAGCCTGCAATTAATGGCATATGTCGTTACTTTTACTGTGCGTATTAAGAACAGATTTAGTTTTGTCAACTTTACGTTTGTGATAATAAATATTTTTCACCAAAAATAAGCCATAAAAAAAAGCTAATCGCCTATATCTAGTCTGCGCCACCAGAAAGTTTTCAAAACTAAATTTGCTTCTATGATAATTACGGTAAACTATAACGTCACTATATAATATAATTTACCAACCGTTTCCATATTTAGTTAATTATACATTATACGTTAAATTAGTATATCATATATACTAACTTTAATAAGAAGACCGACGTGTTCTGCGCGGTATATAGTTATATATACATATTTAGTCATGTTCAGAAATTTCAGTGAGATCTTCATTTTCTTTAGTTTAAATAAAAGAAGCCGGAAAAAATATATATGATACAGTCGGTAAATTAAAGTTTATAGATATGTATAACATCGCATAAAACTCTTTCATTATTTAAACAGACTTCCTGCCGAACAAAGCCGCTCTGGATGCTATGGACGCCCTTATTAAATGCGGAGTATCAATCGAAAAAATTCGCAAAGATTATAAAATTATTGGACATCGACAAACGCGAAATACTGAATGTCCAGGGACTACTTTTTACGAGTATGTGAAATCATTACCTGGTTGGACAAACGAGCCCAAACCTCTATTGGGAAATTCAACCTCATCATCTCAATAAGCATCGATCATCAAATCTCTATAATTTATTAACCAAACTTAATCGCATGCTCTTTAAATCTGAATTAGATTAGAAGGATGATTAATAATAATTATTATTATTAATTAAAAGGTTTCAATTGCTTTTGAATGGGTTAATTCGCGGATTAATTCGTCAGATTGAAAACTTCCTTCGGATTAGATTATTGGAATATATATATGTATAATGAAACTGTTTGGTTCGGATACAAATTCCGGATTGATTCGGAATGAATATCAATCCGAAACTTTCGCTATATTAGGGTGATTATTATTTGAGAAACCATATTTTTTATTGAAAAGTTAATAATTATTTGATTGAAATTACATTTTTTTATTAAAAATTTAAATATTTAGTTGGAAATTCACATTTTTCGTTGAAAATTAAACTATATACCGTTAAAAGAAATATACTTTTTTATTTTAGTTTATAAAATATATAGAATATAGTATAGTAAAATATAGAAGAAAGTTATAATTTTATTATAGGAAAAATAAGCATTTCACACTAGGAGACTGATGTGAACGTGTCTATAGTCAAGTTATGTAAACAGCTGTTTGAATTCGTGGAAGAAATTAACATTTTGCTATAGAGATGATTAAAAAAACAAAAAAGATGTCTATTATATAAAAAGGAAATAATGTTGTGTATTATCAGGTACAATGTACCTACTTCTATCAGATAAAGTAACAATGATAAATAGATTATCCAATGCATCTGGTAAATCCTTTTGTTATAAGCCACACGCTTGGCCACCTTAATTATACATATAAACTAGCTCAATCAAGTCATAAATTACTTCACTCTATTAAAAAGACGTAATATTGTCATAAGAGATATAATTATGAATCATTAAATATGTGTGTACAATTTTCAAACAGGAAAATGCTTTTCAAATTAAATGATTAATATATGCAATAATGATAATACAATTGAAATATTTCTCATCTATGATTTCGATCGAGACTAGTTTTATGCACTTATGATTTATGCTAGATATCTTCTTCCCTTATAAACAAATAAGCCTTATCCAGTAATAAATATACATCATTTGTACTGTAATATTCTTTCGTTGTATGCGAGAGAAAATGAAAGAAAAAGCTGTGAAGGAAAGAGATATAGTTATTTGAAGGGGAACTCCAGTTTTGCGAGATAACATTGGACTTTGATTGCCAAAGGCAATATAAATAGATACCGACACTTATTCATGTGTTGATTATACATTTCTTATATATGGTATATTCATTGTTTTCTTTATGTACAACGAAAAATGCATAAAATAATTGGAAGTCTCTTGTTCCTTGCATACATTCTGGTTTCTTTTCCGAGCAATGGATTTATTTCTCGCCCAGACTCTCAAGGTTAGTTATTGTTAATTAATTATTAATGTAACTTTTTTACATCAGTTTTTAATTTTAGATTTAGAAATTGTTTCGAGAAGTCAGTGGGGTGCGAAGGCACCAAAAGGTCCAGTATATAATCTTTCTAAACATCCAGCCCCTTTTGTTGTTATCCATCATTCGGGTAGCGAAGGTTGTACATCGAAGGCAATTTGTCAAGCAAAAGTGAGAGGTTTTCAGGTAATAAGCACGCTTTTATTATTTTATTAAGATAGAAAAGAATAACAAAATTTTGATATGAAAAGATAGAGTTTTTACTCCTGCTTTCAAGTACACACGAGATGCATTCAGCGATGCATCCCTCTCAAATTTTATCTTTTTTTTATCCATATTATGTGTATGTACTGTATTTTCTTAGGCTATATATTATATCTTCTCCTATCTCTTTTTATCTTTCATTCAAAAAATTTCAATCTCTTCTATTCTTCTTTTTCAATGCGTTCTCCTATATGTATTGTCAAACTTTTTCTATCGCCTTAGTTTTACACTTATATTAATTTCCAAATTTTGAAAATAGCATAATCATATTTTAAATACAACTATAATAATAGCTGTTCTGAGTTGATATACGATTTCTATATCAGAAAGGTGTAATACTTTTATATATTTCCATGTCACAATATATAAAACTTTCAGACGTGAATTTTTTTTTACAACGCTAGTTTAGTAATAAGCTAAATATCGCTTGATTATCATCAGTCCTGTAGGCCCACTTTTTCAATTCCAGTTTTATCCGTGTGATTTCTATCACGCGGGCCATTCTCGTCGGACACATCCATAAAATATGCAGTTATTTCTACCCGGAATTTATCTTACATAATTGCAAAATAATTTTAGACGATATTTCACTATATTATATATATATATATAT
>UCOK01006361.1:0-26000 GCA_900474325.1 Synergus umbraculus | reverse complement strand
GATTATTATTATTTGCTTACAGAAGAATTAAACAAATGAAATTGTACAAATATTAATATATTGTGCAATTAGTTAATATTTGTTAATATTTGTACAATTCCATTTGTATGTTCTTTTGTCCGTAAATAATAATAATCACTCTATTTAAATTTCGCGCCATTTCCATTTAAGAAAAGAAGTATCCATTTTAACTAGACATGGATGGGAAACAACGATCTGAAATTTGACCGGACATCCGTTATGAAGAATGGAATTTATGTTACTTGGAGATTATGGCAAACAGCGATTAGGAAAATTAAAAATTATGAAAATTGAACATTATGAATAATAAAAATTATGTAAAATGAACATTATGAATAATAAATAGTATGAGAAATGAATATTATGAATAATAAAAATTAGGGCAAACAGATTTTAGGAAAAATAAAAATTATGTAAAATTGAAATTAGGAAATATAAAAATTATAGCACATTATGATTAGGTGAAATGAGTTTATGTAAATTAAATTTTATGAAAAATAGAATTTGGGGCAAATTCATGCGTCCCTTTTACCTTTTAGTTGAGAAAATATTTACAAAATCGTTTTTGAAAAACCAGGTTGGAAATGGAGAGGAAAAAGAGTTTTCAAAAAGGTGGGAAAAATAAGTCAGAAAAGGTTAGAAAAGGAAGAGAGAATTTTAGAGAACTAGATGAAAGACAAATGAGGAAAATAGGTTTAGAAAAGGGGATTTAAAGAATAGGTTGGTAAAAGAAGTTGGAAAATGTGTTTTGGGAAAGAGGTTTAGAAATTTAAGTAAGTAAAAGGTGTTGGGAAAAATTTTGGATAAGTATTATAGTTGGGAAAAATGGTGCGAAAAGGTATTAAAAACACTTTTGATAGAAAATTGTGGAAAATGGGTTTGAAAAAACGTAAGAAAAGGTAGGTGAAAGAAATAGGTGAGAAAGTAGGTTGGAAAAGGAGTTTGCAAAATGAGAGTGAAAAATATAATTTAGAAAAAAAGATTTAGAAAAAGGAATGGGAGAAGTATGGTTTAGAAATCAATTTTGGAAAATAAGATTGGAAAAGAGATTTGGAAAAGTGGAGAAAAATTTGAAAAATATAAAAAAAAACATCTTTAATTTAATAATTTTCGAGTTCTAAAGTACTGAGGGTTTTCGCAAACTTTTCGAAAGGTCCTTGCAAGTCGACATATGCCCGCAAATGCAAATTTTGAGCTGGTAAGCTGTTGCACGTATTCCCTGACACGTTTCCCGGATATTCAAGAGACGCCCAAGGAGTGAGAACTCCTTAATCTCATCTCGATGGAGAATCTTGGAAACTGGTCTCTGAGGTGAGGATTTCAATTACTGATTCGATATCGGTTTTTGATACGAGCAGATGAATTTTGCTAATTGAATTATCATGCTTGGCTACTTCAGCACTACAAAAAAGTAAAAAAAAAAGTAAAATAAAATACTATGACCATAATATTTAGATTTAGATTTAATATTCTCAATTCTTTAGATTCATCATTTCTTAAAGGAATTTCATTAGGACACCCTTTGTCTAAAATACCCTATAAAATCGAATTTTAGAATATAGAGAGGAAGAGTGCAGTGAAAATAAAAGAGGGCACAAATCTACTTTGCGTCCTCCTTTTTATTCTTTGTTTAAAATAACATCGTAACAGCTTGTCGATATAATAAAAAGTGCTCACTTTACGTTATACAGTTTCAGTTTGTTTTTTTCTTTTTTTCACAAGGGAGGAAAAAGGAGAATCACATTTACCTCGAAAAAGAGTATGCGATTATGAAAGAAAACTGCTCTCGTTCAAACTTTATAAAAATGTTTTCCCTCTCAATTTCCCTCGAGTAGAAACAGGGGTTCTTGAATAAAATTGGATCTTAAATAATATTAAAAATAACATTACTAAATAAATCAAAAGTTGCTCCAGAAAAAAGCATTGCACCTATTTGTGACAGTTTTTATTCAAAAGTGGAAAAAGTACTTGGAAAAAGGGTTGGGGAAAATGCTTCTGGAAAAGTAGGTGCAAAAGAGATTGGAAAAGGGGGTGGGAGAAGGATTTTCAAATCCTATCTTCCAAAGCTGAATTTATGACTTCAATACCTTAACTTTATTGATAATGAACAGAGCGTCTTTTGCTATGTAAATGTTAAATTTAAGTTAATGGCAATTCCGACCAGAGTTACTAGTGCCTGCACTAATTTTCACCCTGGGAACGAAAACACATGGGTGGAAAACCCAGTAGGAGCGTCTAGACGACCCAATCCCTCCTACCTTTGAATTCGCATTCCCATGTTATTCACACAGTTGCAAGTAACTTTCCCATGCAAATAAAACACACACACACCCTAACGTTTATTTAAGTTGAAGGCACATTCATGGGTCACTTGGCTTTGACAAAGCAAGAGTGTCAAGCTTATGAAAATAGCTTCTGCATCTCACTTTTGGTGATAGAAAGCCAAATTTGTTAGTCTATGCATTTGAAGGACCGTGTTATATATTCTTGCAATGATCTAGGGCTTGGTAAAGGGCGTGACAAAAATATGGGCGTGGTTAAAGGCGTGTCAAATATTTGAACTCGTAAACAGCGGATGAGGATATTTGTATAGACAATGGGCGTGGTCAAAGTATATGGGTGTTGCCAAATAAGTGGGCGTGGCCAAATAAGGGGTGTGGTCGACATTTATTAAAGGACATTTTCTAATAAGATCCGACTATTTTTGAAAAATGGGCGTGTCGCTGTCTACAATTAAGGGACCTGGCCAAGAATATTTAGTGTTTTAATCCTCAATGTCTGAATTATGTGGGTGTGTCTTCTGGTGCAGTTATGGGTGTACACCAAATAAAGTGGGCGTGGTCAAATTTTATAGTTAATGAAAGTAGGCGTGAACTGAGACGTAGAATTATTTTCAGAGGCGAAAAAAAGAAAACTATGAATATTAAAGTAAAACATTTGTATAATGTTTATGAACACACGATTATTTTTAGCGAAAGTATAGTGGAGGTAGTAGGCAAAAGAATTATCCAGTGTCTTCGTATCGCCCCCGGTTACAAAAAAGTATTTAGACGTGAACTCAAAGCTTGTGCTGAAGATCAGTTACAAGAAGTGAAGTATAAAAGAAAGACCATAAAGCAACATATAGAGCTACCTTTTTTTTCAAAAGAAAGAAAAGTAACGCCGCAATTTTCAACGCAAAAAGAACCAAGTTATAATAAAGAAAGCTAGAGGCAAAGAAAAAGTAGCTTAAACTGATCTCCTGGTAAAAATTGATACTCGATGTTAACAGTATTTCGAGAATAAGTTTTAAGTTAATTAATAATTACTAATGTTGATAAGCAGGCGTAAATATAATTTAAAAATTCCTATTTCAATGGCGATCAGTCTTCAAGGATAAGGAGTTACGTCGCGCTAAGGCCACAACCGCGTTTTTGCTTCATCAATCATAAAACATTCTTGAAGTGAAGCGAACGCTTTAGGCAAGGCTTCGAATAACCATTGACGAAATTGTGTCATGGTCCTTGAGTAAGAAAAAGCTATTTTTAAGAAAAAAACATGTCTTTTATGAAGACTCTATTTAGGAGATTAAAAGATCTTTTTTCAAATCTTTGAAGAAGTTGGCAAGTGGAGTTCAAGAAGGGATATAAAAGTCCATGTTAAATAATAAATACATAAAATACATGTTAAATAAAGTTATACATAGAGAATATTGAGAGCAGATAATTTGTTATCAAAGCTCTATGTCGGGAGAGTAGAGGGAATTTATCTGCAATCTACATGTCTGCAGGGCTGATCAGCTAGATTGAAACTGTCAAACTTTCACGAGAAGCTTCGCGGCGTAATAGGAAAGCCAAACAACTGTTTGTGGCAATAGTGAAATTTATTTATCGACTGCAACAACAGTTTAATCATTCCACCATTTATCAATTGGTGTAATGGAGTATTATCTCGGTGCCTTCGCCAACCGCACTATCCCGACGATTAAAATTCATTTATTAATTAAATGAAGAAGGAAAAGAGGGAATATTTTGAAAGACGAGTATAATGTCTGTTAAAATGATGTTATTCAATATTTTCTAGGTACAATTACAATTTAAAGCACATAAAATATGTTACTCTGGTTTTAATACCGCCCTAAGTTGAATTGACATTATTTTTGCTATTTATACTTACATTATTGCAACATCAAATAATTAAAAGTGATCAGTTCGTAATAGGATACTCGTTAAATCGCGGTGTTGTTGACAAATGACCAGTGGACGAATACAGAATCGATATAACTGAAGCGTGTGCGAGTACATGTAAAGTAACGTAATTATTAACGCTTTACTGTCACATGCTTCACTATCCAAATGCCTCTCGTATTTAAACTGACACCTTTCACGTAGTTTGCATTTGCTCATACCCAGTATAGACATTGTTTCATTAATTATTACGTGACGGAATTATTATTGATCTTGAATCGAAAATCCCATTTGAAAAATACGGATTTACTACTTGAAAATCAATGAAATCTTTTCATATCATCGCCAAGAATTTTACGAAATCTTTAAAAATATAAAATATAAAATAAAATTCCATGAGAATCATTAAAATACCTTAAAATCACTTTAAGGTCATTTCCGACTTACCCGATCCCTACCTTACCGACATTTTTTTGTCTGCAACGTTACGTCTACATTTATTGAGATATCAAATTGAAAATTTCTAAAATTGATGCTAAAGCATTAAGGTACGTTTATCTGGTCTTAAATTTTTTTGAAAAAATTTTTTTTTATAAATGTCAATATTTAGGACCAGATAAACGTACCTTAATGCTTTAGCGTCAATTTTAGAAATTTTCAATTTGATATCTCAATAAATGTAGACGTAACGTTGCAGATAAAAAAATGTCGGTAAGGTAGGGATCGGGTAAGTCTGACATGCCCTTAAAAAAATAGAAATTTTTTTAATTCTTACAAACTTTCTCAAATTCCACAAGGAACTTTAAACTACTCTTTCAGATTGTTTCAGATTCCTTAAAACCTCTTGAAATCCCTTAAAATTGCTTGAAGTTCCTTAAACATCTTAAAATTCTCTAAAATCACCTAAAATCTCTATGAAATCCGTTAAAATACCTGAAAGTCATTTGAAATATCTTGAAATCTCCAACAACACTGGGTAAATATCTATTAATAAATAAATAAAAATAAAACGTACTTCGTAACTTTTTTTTCATATTCTCAATCCAATAAACGTCAGAACAAAATAAATAAAAAAAGTTTGTCACACTAGACGTCGGAAACTTGAACCCAATATTTTCCTGACAATTATTTTGTTCCCTCACTCTCACATTTCCCAAACTTTCCTGACTTCTCTGACTTGTGGCTACTCTGTATTTCAATAAAAGAAACTACAATTTTTACAAAAACGTTTTCATTTCCGGATTCTAAGAGAATATTGTAATGAAATATTGCCTTGATATTGAATTTCGTTGCATTGGGTAACGAAATATGAGATCCCCAACAAGGTTTCTGGTTGATTTTGTTCGTATGCTTTATTATAAGTCTCCCTGTGTCAAAGCAAGTCAGATGGAACTTTCAAAAGAAATTCTAAGTGAAAAGTATCTTTTAGCTTCTGCGATCTTGCTCTAATAATATTGGGTTTTGCCATTCATATATTGGTATATCTCTGAAATAAATTCCTTTGAAACGAGATGGGAAAATTTATAACAATGTGCGAGGCACGAAGTTATAAGCAGAACTGACATCACTGGAAAATGGAATATAACAAGGAGGTGAAGTAGAATGCTGCAGAATACGCGGGTGGAGTAAATTATAGAAACAATATCGAATTCGAAATGGAATTCAATACCGATTTTGACAAGACATTTCCATGATTCTCGTACATATCAAGCATATCAGATCCCGTATTATAAATTAAATTGATGTTTAAAATTTATTTTCCTTTGTTCGAATTATTCAAATATTTGAACATTTATAGTAATCGACTAAATAAATTAATTTCGTTATTTTCCCACGGAATTCTATAACTCGAAATATAATTAAAATAATTTAATTAGTAGAAATTCACCTAATAATTAATATAACATCGGAAAAGAGGATCAGCCTAATAAATCCCCAATACGTATTGCGAAAGAAATTAATACATTCTAAAAATGATTGATGAAAAAATTTATTACACCTTTTATGACCGACTTTTCATACCTTTCAATTAAAGGAATTACGTCCAATTGCAGTTAATAATATTTAAAAAAATGTACTCAACGAGAAATGAAATTAAGAGCACTTGGATGTAAAAGAGAAATTAGCACTGGTATTTTTCCACGTAAAAAGAGTTTATATTCTACAATTAGCTGAAACAGAATGTTCTTCGGCTCTGTGAGGATTTATCTTCAACTCGTGCCTGACTTCGAAAGGGAGAGAAAGTAAATCTGCATGGAGATTTGTTAAGAATTCTAACGAGGTCGTATTCTAGATAGCTGCACTGGTAATAACTAGAGAAACAGAGAGAGAGAAAGAGAGGGAGGGAGGGAGAAGAAATTTGAAGAACGTTGGATTAAAAAGGGTGCAAAATATGCTAAAAATATAACTATAGATATTTGAATAAAAGCATCGGAAAGTTAAAAGCACCGAGAGTTAAAAGGAAACGTTTTAAAGAGCGAAATTACTTTGAAATTTTGGAAAATAAATTCGAGAGCCTAAAAATAAGGACAAGGCCGAAAACTTGATTCTACTCAGAAAGCATTTTCCTTTTATCCTACTCTATTAGAATTTAAACATATATAGTAAAGATCCCTGATTATTAATCTTTTCATGTGATCCTGAAAACCTAAAATATGGGGACAAGCAGCAAGTCACGTGACTTCTACATGGTCTTAAATCTTGTGATTGGAAAAATATTAAAATTTTCATAATTTTTTTAATATGTCTTACCTCTTGGATTTTTCTGTGAACGATAATCTTGTGCCATTGATTGTCGTCAAATCGAAGCCTTGCAGGTTTAATGTGAAGGTCCAGCCTTCCATTGGCTAGGGTCATACCGATGGCAGCGCCACCATCTTTTAACGAGACTGTTAAATAATCACCACCTTCGCCTGAAAAAGAAAAAATTTTAATTCAAGTTTTATTTCATACATTAATAAAATTTACATCTATTCAGAAAGAAATAAAAAAAGAGAAGAACAGTTAAACAAATTTATTTTGTTAAAATTATTGACGTTTTTAGTTATTTTTATTTTTCATAATTGTCCCAGAGTTTTTAATTTTTAGAAAAAGTGTTTTTTTTTTAGAAAAAAAAAAAAGAGTACGAGTTCAATGAAATTGGAACCTTTTTCGTAATCGTGGCACGTTGGGAACATTTATTATAACGCAATTTCCATTAAATGTAAGGGTAGCTTTTAAAGCGACACTAAAAATAAAACGAACTGGTTCGAAGTCTTAATCCCAGTGCTTCGAACAGCCCTACTCCTGGGATAATATCGAGACTCGGGTGTACGGATAAAACTCGATAATTAATAAGGGTGCAGCTGAATTAACTTAATTAATTCTCAGGATCAAAAATCCGCAATGACGGCGGTACAATCCGTGTACTTAATTTTTATTAAATAAAATCTAGAATATTATTCAATAAAAACATGAATGACTTTTATTAAAAAGTCGTCAAACTAAAAATAATATATAAGCTACAAAATACAGTAAAATTTAGATAGATCAGCGAGTTAGTTGCCTTCGTTAGTTTGTTGCAGAATCCGGCATGAGTTGCTTTTCCTGAGACGAGAAACCGCATACTAATTATTCCACGGGGTAGGTTAGAAGCGTATAAAAGATGCAGACGGTGCTTTGGGCTTAATTGTCGGTGTGCTACCGGCGTGAATTCGTATGCAGTCTGGCGCATCGCATAAATCGTTCTATGTGCAAAACGTTTCCCTTCCAATCTACCACAAAAACATTTTCTTCAATTTTCTCAAGCTTCGCTACGTAACTTTGGTCAGAAACCAGAAAATTGACCATTATACAATTATCGTCCACAATTTCAGAATAAAAAGAAAAAACGAGCCCCAATAATTTTTAACAAAATTCAACTCAATTAATATACACTACAGATAAAGTGTATAAAAAATGGGGCGGAGCCAAGGACGACAATCAAGAAAATAGTGGGCGTGGCTAGGAGAAAACGCCTATAAAAGTAGGCGTGTCCAACTGGAAAAGTAAATAATAGGAAGTGGGTGTGTTCAATGAATTCATTTAAAAATAAAAGTGGGCGTGGCTAATAGGTACAGTCAACTAAAAAATTTTGAATAACTAATAAGTAAAGTCAACAAAAAGTGGGCGTTTCCAATAGGTAAATTCAACGAAAAAAAGTGATGTCAGTCAATGATAAAAGTGGGACTTGACAATGAATACAGTCAAATAAATAAGAGGGCGTTCCCAACGATTAAGTGGGCGTGACTAATAGGTACAGTCAAATATAAAAGTAGGCGTTTTATATTTGTCAATACCGAAAGGCTTGATCATTTTGAATGGGAAATTTTGATTCCGAGGATCTAATTGTTGAGTCAGCTATAATAATTATTTATCATACTAATTCTTATTATTTTAGGTTGAGGATAATAAAGGGCATTGGTGCTGGTTGTTTACTTTAATGAGATGAAAATCTCGGGTTTTGAGGAATGGCAAGAAAGCTGCAGTGATGCTGCAGTTGCAGCTTGCAGGTGCAAGCTAGGAAGCTGAGTACTTATTGCTACTCGCTCCGCATTAGTGCTGCGCACCTACCTCGTTCTACTTTGCCGCTTCCGGCTGGCACGGAGTTGCGGCACTAGCCCCCCAGTTGCTCATTTATTCCGAGGATAAACTACCCATTTGGATTACGCGTTCGAGCACGCTATTTTGTATAAAAGGCGCCCCACGATCTTTTAACATTCTTGCAGTAATGCAATTGTTTTTATTTTTTACTATTTCTACTTTTTACTGTTTTTAGTTTTCACTGCTCCCTAATGACGAACAACCGACATCCCAAGTGCTCCAGTTAATTCCTGGTAGAAACTTGGGATTTCTTTAGCGAGATATGATTTGATATTTTGTTAAAATATCAAATATGAAGGATACTCCCAATCATCTGGACATTAATGAGTCGCAATGTTAGTCTTTCTCGTGAGGACGAGAGGAATGAATGGGAGAGAAAGGGCGAAACTATAAGGACCCTTGGCTTAAGAGCAGTTAGATTTAATCGAGTAACTTGCAGCTTCCGTAGATACCCAATGGAGAAATGCAGATAGACAATGGACTCCTCTGGACAATAGCTGCATATTAAACAGCTGCGCAGCATCTTCTCTTGGGGCATTAGAGCCAATTGGAAACTTTTGCTCTTCGAACTCGATTGGAAGTTTAACTACATCGAAATAGCAACTCGAAGAAGCTTCTGTGACTCGAACTTTCAGGACAGATATTTTCAAGTAATTTACGGATAAAACCTACTGTATTAAATAAATAAAATAAAGTAGATTATTAAAATGTAACTTACCTGAATAAAATAAGAGGCCAATGGGTTGTCTCGTTTTGAATTGGAGACTGATGGACTCCTGAGTGCTCAAGACAGGATCTCCTTTACTCAAGTCTATCGTCAAGTATTCAGTCCCTCTAAATGATGCTTCCGAGGGTGCTTTATCTAAAACAAAAAAGAGAATGTTGTTACAATTACGAAATATAATTTTCCGTGAAGAGCGAAACTTCTTATGTGAAAAGGGGCTGATTGTAAAAAAGGGATTTTCTGTGAAATGTAGAGCTATTCAGTATCAAGTTCTCTATATTCGCATGTATATAAAGCATCAATCAGGATAAATTATACGATGGATGGGAAAGAAATTCTTAGGGATTGTTATTCTTGAAAGGAGAACAAGACATCGTCCCTTTTTGGATCAGGACTAAATTAAGGTGGGAAAATGTCGAGAGGACGTCCAATAGCCGCCCAACGAAATTTCTGGCCTGCTTTGGATCCACCCCCTCATTATTTCCCATCTTCCATTGTTATCAGGCGACCAAACAAAAGTCCGCGCCCCGCGCCCGGAACAAAAAGGCCATAAGACGGCTTAATGGCTTTGGACGAACGCCAAAGTCTCGTGGCGGACTTGAATGCGCCCGGTTGTCGATTGAAATGTTCATTGCTTCCGCAAATCATGCCGCATCCGTGAACCGTTGATCTCCGACTGGATCATCGCTCCATTATGTCTTATCCGTACTACATTCTTTCCGCCTTCGAGAAATCAGAGTCTAGGATAAAAAATGAGAGCTTCTTCTTGGTCTCCAATTTTTTATTGCTGAGGTGCTCTAAATTTGGGATCTTCTCGTGTCGGAGATGTCCTACATTGGAAAGATTTACGGGGAATGAAAAGGGTCAGTAATTTACTTTTTATGTTTCATCATGAAATTTTTTTCTTCCTCATAGAACAATATAGACATAAAATTTAGCCTCATACTAATTAAAATTCCTCGTGTATTCTAGTCTAGCTTTAAAAAATGATTGACTTGGAAAGTGCGCATAATTCAAGGAATTTTATGCGAAATTTATTGCGATTTTCAGAAATTGTAAAAAATTTAACCAGTTTTACTGGAGTTTTATAGAATCTTAAGAAATTTAATCAGCTTTGGTGAGATTTAATTAGATATTCAAAAATGTTGAAGTATTTAGCGAAATTTTTATGGGTTTTAAAAAAATTTAGCAGAATCAAGTGATTTTATGAAATTTAAAGGAATTTTGTGAGGTTTCATGGGATTTTTCGGAATTTTAAGGAATTTCATGACATTTTTTAAAGTATTTGATGAATTTGTGGAATTTTAAGTAATTTGCGGAGCTTATATGCGATTTTAAGGTTTTTTTTAACGAAATTTAAAGGAATTTCACCTGATTTTGAAGGATGATAATAGGATTTTAAGACATTTTGTATTAAACTTATGGAAAAATCTGAAATTATTTTGTATACTCTTAAAATCGTTTCATTTGAAATCATTTTAAATTCTCTGAGCCTTTTAAGCAAAGCTGACTGACTTAAATCTATTTATACTACTTAAAATATATGTTGGCTTACTTGAAAGGACTTATACTACTAAAAATCTCTTATGAAGGATTTTCAACGACTTATACTACTTAAAATCTTCTGTGTGACTTAAATCGACTTATGCATCAAAATTTCCAAGAATTTTCGTGAAAATACCTCGAAAATTTGCAAGTACCTCCCCAAGAGTTAATATTAACATCCGCCTAGAATTTCTACAGCATTTAATAATTTTCCGAGAATTCATCGCGAGAGAGAGGTGCGCATAATATTATTGTCCTCATTTACTTGAGATTTATCTTTCTATTACAGTAGTATTCCATTTAAATTTCAAAAGCAGCTACACTTAATGTAATATATTGTAACTATTTACAGAGATCCTATTTCTGAAAAGCTAACTACTTATCCACGGCGAGAAAATAGGTGCTACAAACAAAAAAAAATCCACACGCGAGTTTGCTTTTTAGTTAACAATTTAGTTTTCAGTCAGTTAACTTCCATTCGAGAGTTTCGCAGACAGTTCAACTTCAGAAAATGGAAAGCTTATCAAGCTCACCGACGAACCGCATCTCCGTGCTCTTAGTCTCTTACCTATAGCGACCTTCGTTAACCTCGACGTCTAAAATCTAGAGAACCTAGATGCGTTCGCTTAACGACTTAAGCACATTACTAAGGGTTGGCTTTAGTCAATCTGAGCGTCACGTAAAGGAGTCAGAGAGTAATTTCACTTGGGCTTCTATCGCTTTTGAATACAAACAAGATCATCATTTAGTGCAAAATTAGTATCAAATTTAGAAGTAGTACAAGAGATTTCAAGTCAGACGCGAGAAATGCGAAGTAGTAACAGTAGTTTTGATCAAACATACAATATTTTAATCTAAAGTGTGTTAAATATCGGGAAATACGATATTTTTAAGTAGTATAAGACACTTTAAGTCAGCCATATAAGTTGAACACGTGGATGAAGAACTTGGCATCTATTTACACCTAAACTCTGTTGAATATCGGGAAATATGAGGTAGAAAGTAAAAAAAGTAATTTAATGCATGGGAAAATATTTTTTAAGTAGTATAGATCGTTTTATGTCAGCCATACGAGATTTCACGTGCAGAAATTGCCCCATTTTGCCCTGTTTCAAATAGGATTCTGACGTGGTCACTTTCAATAAAAATACTTGATAATACATTGAAAATATAAAAGAATATTTATGAAAATTGTGAACTTTTTTGTATTCATTTAAAATCCTTGGAAATTATTTAATATCATTAAAAATCCTTTAGGAAATCTTGATGTCTTTGAAATCTAGTAAAATCTCTTTAAATTCTCTAAAGTCTCTTTAAATAATTTAAAATTCTGTAATGTCATTTAAAGTCCTTTGATATACTTAAAAAATTTATAATTACACGAAAATCATGAAACTCATACGAATTCTTTTCAAGTTATTGTAAAGTTCCTCAACATCAAATGCAGCCTATTGAAATAACTTTAAATTAATTAAAATCACATATTATAAAATAAATTAAAAGAAAATAAGTGACTTTTTAATAATAATTAGCTTAAAAACAGAAATGTGAATTTTGAAGTAGTATAATAAATTTAGGTCAGTCATACGACAAAATTTGTAATTTGTCTTGGTCATAAAGTCAACCAAAGAAATAAAAAGGTACATTAAGTAGTAAAAGACGTTTTCAGCCAGCCGCGAAGAGATTTTAATTCATTCGTAAGTAGTATAATCAAATTTAAGTCAGATGTATAGAATGTTAGGCAGCTTAAAGTAAAAGACAATTTTTTAAAAGTAGTATAAACAATTTTAAGTGAAGCATAAAAGATTTTCAAGAGAAAAATAGTCAGCAATGATGATTATTCAGTAGTAAAGTCGAGCTTTAGTCAGCCGTGTGAGATTTGAACTAGAATAAGTCGATTTAAGTCAAATAATTGATATAAAGAGACATTATTCAGTGTAGCTGCGACTTGTTAAATAAAATACTTTAGGAAAGGGGCGGACATTATTTGATGAGAATATTGGAAACTTCTTCAGGAATGTCGATTTTGTAGAGTCAGAGTTCGGATTAAACGATGAATTCCTGGACTTTGAGTGGACTCGAATGAAAGAAAACTTTCCAGATCGAAGGAAACTGGAAGCCGAGGTTAAGTCTATCCATGGACCATCGATTCTCCTTTCCTTTAACGTCCACTCGCCTTTCTCAAAGACCCGGAATCTCCGAACCCCGATTAGTGTCAACTGACAACTAACTTCTCCGGTCAGTATCACTAATTATAAATTGGTTGAATTTACAGCTATAATTTAGTTTTTCCTTCGTTACTTTTATTTCTTATCTATATTTCAATTTACAAATATTTAATATTTACGAAAGCATTATTAGTTTTATGTATTTTTTATATAGAAACTTAAAATCTCTGGAGACGGGTAATGGCTTTCTCGATTTCCGATGCTTTTCAGGGGTGTTATATCTTTCATCGACATTTCTGTCGTTCATTTTTCGTCCTTTACAAAACGACTTACGACATTAAACTCCACAGGAGGCTGTCAGAAATAGGACATTCTTAGTCGATACCATTAAAGTCCTTTTCAAAGGGATTAAATTTCATATATAGTGAAAACTCCTTAATGCTCGAACTTATTGAGGCTTCATAAGTCAAGAAAATGAAATTGAACATTATAGGGCTCAATTTTATTATCATCTGAAAATTATTATTACTTATATCATTTCTTATATTCTATTTTTATACAAAAGAAAGTAACATTAATAAAAAAAGTTTCCTACCGAGTACCTATTACTTAAAGCTGATATGCGACTTTTTAAAAAGGACATTTTATCCGTTCGGTTGGTTTCCCTCGCCAGGAGAAAATCCCGAGAACATTGGAATCTCATTCAATAAATTTGACTCCGGCACTTTAGTTTTTATCGTCCGGACTATCTCGATTTATTTCGAAAAGAGGGGGTGGAAAAGGCAGTGCAATATAAGGTCGATGCCAGAATCCTCGAGAAAAGACGCTCGTATTGCTTTTAAAAAAAACAAACTCTAATACAGGGATGAACGTTTTATGATATATTTTTCAAGGAGAACAAGTAGAAGAATCCTTTTCTTACGTTTATTACTGCACACAATTTCAAAGATGAAATTACCAAAATTAAGATTTGTAATTAAGTTTCTTAAATTTTTACTCTCTGAATTCTAGAATTTTGTATACTTCTTAAAAAAACACAAAGAAATAGATGTTCTTGATTCGTGGACTTGAAATTGGGATGAATAAAGAGAACTCACAATGGGGTTGTGTTAGGTCGTCGTCGGTAAAAGGGAACCAACTCAAGGTAGTTTCCGGCGAGGGATGTCGGTCGTCGCCACGTGTCGACGTGACGCAATATACATGCTAATACGATGGCTTAGCCACTTCATGAGGAAGACTGGCTGCACTCCAGGGTGCATACGGTAAAATGTGGCCAGACTTTGCGTCCAAAACACGTATTTTCTCCTTTGAACTGGATTCATGATTCTTTTCCTTGACTTTCCTCACTTTCTCAAAAAGACCCTCGACCCATTTATCATCAACTTCAATTACATTAAAAGAATTTATAAAAAAATTCCATTTACCAACTTCAAAAAGAAAAAAATGATACGAAAGATAAATATAACTTTTAACGAATCGTAGAAAATTCTTTTAAATCTGAGCAAAACAGTAAAATGCGCTATTCCATCTATTTTTAATAAAAAAGCCTTTTGCACAGTAAATACAGTTATGTACGACTGTGGATTCTCTTTTTCAACTCTAGGAAAAGAGTACATATGTGAATTGAATTTCGGGTCGAGTATCTATTCTGTATGTGGTTGAAACGTGACACATGTGGCGTCGACTACCAATCTTGGTAAAACGCGAAACGAAATCGTGATTCCTCAAAATAGAGGCAGGAAGTGTGAGATTTGAGATGAAATTGTAGTTTACATTTCGAGCGTTCAAAGGAAATTTCCCAGGACACCACTAAGCTTTCCAAAATTGATTTAAAAATTCAAAATATTCCTGTCAAATTAAAAAATCAATTAAGGTTTGTTTGATTCGAAAAAAAATCATAAAAAAAAATTGTCAAATCCTTTAAAATTCCATGAAAAGCTTTTAAATTCTTTAAAATTCCACGAAAATATTTATAATTCCTTAAAATTTCATCCAAGTTTCTCAAAATCCTTTATAAAGTAACGAAAAACTTTTAAATCCCTTAAAATATATAATAATCTTTTAAAATTTTACAAAACTTTTCAAAATTCCACAAAAATTTTTAAAAAACAATAAAAAATCTCGTGAAATCCTTTAAAACTTCATGATAAACATTAAATA
The DNA here is from genome assembly GCA_900474325.1 of Synergus umbraculus. NCBI lineage: Eukaryota > Metazoa > Arthropoda > Insecta > Hymenoptera > Cynipidae > Synergus > Synergus umbraculus. The sequence continues at coordinate 10,596 of UCOK01006361.1, read as the reverse complement.
TCTTTAAAATTTCTTAAAATACGTAAAGATTTCATGTGCATTAAGTTCTGAAGAGCTTTTTACGAGTTTGAACTTGGATTTCAAGGCATTTATGATTTTAATCGTTTTTGTGGATTTTGAAGGGATCTCAAGAGGTTTTTGGGAGTTTTAAGAAATTTTAACGAATTTTAGCGTATTTCGAAGGTTTTCCTACCATTTTTTTGCACCATTAGTTTGTTTTTCTTCTTTCAACTTCAAGTCATTCAAAAATCAATCAGGTTTGCAACAACAATGTATGCGAGATTTTCGAGACATTTCGTGACACCACTTTTTTAATATAGAAATATATAAATAATTTCATCTCTAATATCCAGAAAATAAAATGAATGGAAAAAAAATATATAAAATTTCTTGAAGAAAAGAACAATTTAAAATCCACGCCACCGCCCTATTTCGTTGAGGGATGTGTAAGTTTACTCAGCACTACAAGGACGGTAGCATAAATCCCTTGTTGAGAATATTATACCTCCGCGTTCCGGAGGGGGTATAACGCCCCCGAGCTCGTCTAAAGCGTCGTTTTCTCAACTGCGAAGCCACCGACGCGAAACGTTAGCCCATCCCAGTTTCTAGTAACACACCTCGCGTATTTTGCTATTTTCTCACCGAGTAACGTCAGCTGTTTACGTACCTACCTGCGAAGGCGATTTTTTTTCTCTTGCTTTTGTATCCTATACGTGTCGCGACAAAACAGCCAGGAGTTCGCAATTACTCGAGTGGCGTGTGCACCGGAAGAAATATGAGGGCGGGTCACGTCGCCCGGCTTCTTTTACCGGCTTCCACGTGAAAAAGAAACGTGCTTTCACAGAACGGTATAAATATTATGTTATTCTCATCAGATCGACGTTTTTGATTACAAAAATATCACTATTAATCACTGTATTCGATTAAATCTCGTCCTTAATTATTAACTTATATTCAATTTCCCCTTCACCTCCTAAATATCCCTACAAATATTTTAAAAATAAATCGACAGTCAACACTATCCTTACCACTTAGACTTTTCAATTTAGATAATTTCTCCAGATAAATCTACTACATAAATACATTAAATACATCAAGAGCAGAATGGAATGGAATAAATATAAATAAGGATAAATACTATAGAAATAAAACCTGTCTTCTCTAAAAACTAATAAATATTGATCTACATTCTACACAATGAGAGAAATATGAGTAACTAATATTTGAAAGTATTAACCATTAATATGTCAATTGTATTAAAAAATACGATAAAATTTCTACGACAAATAGGAGCAACATCAATACGTCTATCAGGAGCTCACGAATTGTTCTATTATCTACAAAAGACATAAATTATGGATTTTTTTACTTAAGAGGGAACTAAAGTATAAAACATGTTATCGAAAAAAAAATGTAGCGGCTGAGTAGGTAATCTCTCAATACATCTAGCATTAGATGACTGATTTATGAGGTCTAATAAGTTAACAAGACTCACTGTAATCCCATTGCCAGTAATCACCACCACCCGCTGTAGGCAGCATCGTGCTCCATGCTTCTTTATCGCACAACAAAAAGAAAAAATAAAATAAAATAAGAAATTAGCATGCCTCCTAAAAATTCTAAAAAAAACTCTCATTAAGGACGTTGGACTCAAATGTTAAACTCAAAATTCAATTCTCCATTTTACTCAACGAAAATTATAGATAAATATTTTTTCGCTCTGTAGCGCTAATCTAAATATTTAGTTTTGATATTTTTTGCATAAAATGAAGAATTCAGAATCTAACTTCAAAATTGCATATTTTCATTCTACTTAAAAAATTCTAGTTAAAAATTAATTAATCCTACACAAGGAAAGAATTCACAATTTAATATTTGTTGAATAAAATGTAGAAATCGAATTTTTAGATTATAACTTGGCTTCAACATCCTTAACTCTCTGAACAAGGATTTTAATTCCCATTCTTATTTATTATTTGACGGGGAGAATTTCCGAAAGTGGAAAATTCCCGACAGTGGAAAATACCCCACAGAGGAACAATTCCGGCAGAGGAAAATTTTTGATAGTGAATAATTTTCGACTCTGGAAAAATTCCAAAGTGGAAAACTTCCGACACTGGACAAATACACAGCGGAAAACTCCCGATAGTGGAAAATTTCCGACAGTGGAAAGTTTCTAAAAGTGAAATAATCCCGACAATGGAGAAATTCCAAAATTAACAAAATTGATAAATGAATCTAAGAACGTTAATATAAGCTGGGAATTAAAATTCTCGAACTTCACATGCAATTCGTAAAATCCAGAAAAATAATAGCGCGAAATTGATATCTAAAGCTAATTTTATTTATAAATATTTTAAATTAGTTTCTTGTGGACTTGGGTTTTTTTATAGATAGTAGGGAAAGGTATTTTTCAGGGAAAAAATGAAAATAATAATTCCACTAACAAAAATTCACGCTATGCTGAGAACGGAAGTGCACTAGGGTGCAACAGGGAAAATTGTATAGTGCTCGGAACCCTTGATAGCGAGGCAGTGTACTCATGATATTTTGCCTGCTGGCTCTCGGCAAGAATTTCCATGGGAATTTGTCTCGGTTTTCACTCCAGGTGGAGTGTTAACCACATTAACCTACCATCCAGAAATTCCAGTCGTAACCTCCTCTACCAGAAAGCGCATTGTATGCATGTGCTTAAAATCTGGGAGTCTACATACTGAAGATTCTCTAACAACAAAGAAAATAAATAAATAAAAAAAAACTAAAGGATAAACCAAAACTATAATAAAAAATCCCGAGACTATAAAATATAATTTTTTCGTTAACGAACTCCTTTTTTCTTATTTGAGCACCAGGGTAACTCTTTATATTTTAACAATACAAAAATTCTCTTTTATAGTTCCCTATTAATATTTTAATAGATTAACTTTGATTGATACTTCCACAACTGTCGAATACGTTAATTAAAGATTTTTTCTCAAAAAAAAAAAAAAAATATCAGACTTTGTAAAAGCGAATTTCTAAGAAGATTGGATAAGGTAAATCTGATTGTTACCATCAGGGTCGTAGAGTAGTCTACTTTCAATTTAAAAATCAATATCCGTAACTTTTCATAATATGCATAATGGTCGGAAAAATATATATGACTTAGTCCTTTGAAAAGAGTAGAACCTTCAATACACGTTTCAAAAAATTAAAGAGATTTTTATAGGAATTTTCAAAGAATTAGGGAAATTTTCAGGGATAAGGAATTTCGTGGAATTTTAGGATGTTTCTGAGGATTTCAAGAAATTTTAAGGAATTTTAAGAGATTTTTATAAGAATTTTCAAAGAATTAGGGAAAATTTCAGGAATTTGACGGAATATGAACAAATTTGAAGTGATTTCGTGGAATTGTAGGATGTTTCTGGGGATTTCAAGAAATTTCAAGGAATGTGAAGAGGTTTCCGAGATTGTCGTAAATTTTAGAGGGTAGTTTTCCAAGTCAGTTAGAAAACTTGGAGGAAAAAGTGTAGGTATATATAAAATATGTATAAAATCCAAAATATATATAAAAGATTGTGAGAAAATGGGGAGTAAATATAAGTTTGAAGAAGCGGTTGGAAAAAGGGGGTCAGGAAAAGTGGCTAAAATATGAGTTTGGAAAGGGGGGTTAAAAAGAGAGGTGAGAAAGATTATTTTATACATTTTCTGTGCTAGATCAAGGAGCGTAAACCTAAAACGAGCCCTTCTAAGGGATCATAAAGGTCTTAAGACGTAAATCGTTTTAACGGTGTTTATGACGTAAGTTCTCATAACGTGGAGATGTCAAAGTGATACTGTATAAAACATATTACCACACATACATATATAGCAAACCTCTCGTACTGATGCGAACGCTTTTTTACGAGGAGGTATTTTTTTATTTGCATGAATTTATGACTTTGTTAATTCAATCACTTTCATTTCCGGCCGTTAAACAGAATGCAAGATGACTCACGTTTTACAACAGCAAAAACATAACTTCACACATTACTCTGTACTTTATGTCATCTTATTAATAGTTAAATACTTCACGAGTATTTCTAACGGAGAAAGTATTTTCTTGGATTAACTGCTGTTTCTGTTAACTATTATTTATGTATAACGTAACTTGGAAAAAAAACTGGGCTGAAAAAATGTAATCGTGCATAAAAGTAAAAGATTAAAAGGGAATGATTGAAAAATTCTGAACGTTAAAATTAACGAATTTTTGTATTGATTGTATTTGTAACTGTAAAAAGTTTTTAAATATTGATTCCTTTACACTGAAAATAAAAAAGAATTAAATAAACTTGTAATCCTGATTGTTATATTTTTAGTTGGCACAATATTTCTGGACAAGTGTTTGTTCCTTTTTATATTAATATGAAATGCAAGTAAATGAAAAGTAATTTGTAATTTTTGGAATATTTTCACCCTGGAAATTGCTTTTTATTGTGTTTTCCAACTATGTAAAGTACCTTGTCAGGCGCACCATCTGCTAGTCAATTACAGTCCAGGAATCATAAATGCGAGCGCATACGATTCCAGAAATGTGAGCGTTATAGGGGAATAGGGGTTCAGAATGCTGTGAATGAAGGGATAGGATATATATCCCAGAGGAAGACTCGATTGTTGACCTACTTCCTAACGTTGCCAGCATCCAAGCCAAGAATTTTCGTAAATGTCTCGCCATACAAACGGGTCATTATTCATTATTGATAATGTAATATATCTTCCCCGTAAATTTTCTCCCTGAAATCCATTAACTCAAAAAAAATCCTTCTATTCTGTCAGATTTTTGAAAAAGTAGCCACTAGGTGAAAAAAAAAATGGAAATCTTTTAAGTGCTATTACATATTGAATAATGAATATTTAGCTATTGAATCTATATGATTTATCTTCTTTGTGTTTGCTGACTGTCTTCAACAATTAATTGGTGACATTTTTCACATCTTCTAAACTTTGAGAGAAGATGAATTCACGATCCGCTGAAAAATCGAGGGGCTTGTGAAACGGAAATTTGTCGTGTTAAGCCCGGATTCGAACCACGTTCTTGAATCGCGAGGCCAATCTCGCGTAGGCGATAAATCTAGATCGCTAGGAAGTATACAAATCTAAAAGATGAGAGATCCTATGTATCATAACTAAGACGATCATTTTTAAAATAAATTAATTTCCATTCCAGAGATGTGATTTAATCTCGAAATTTGTCAATATCCCTCAAAATTTCTCCGCGTCAATTAATAATCATAAATTAAATCATAGAAAACAATTTACAGTTCCAGTGCAGTTTACAATTTAAGAACGAAAAATACGAATCGGAAAAGTAAGGAAGAAAGTATTGTGAAAAAGACAATTATTGGAAAATACAAGATTGAGAAACAATTAAAAAATAACGAAACTGCATATAATAATTAATACGTTTTTTGCCGATAAAGAAAATTGGTAAATAAAGTAGTACACCATAATAAAAGGTGTCACCTTAAGCTCCAGGCATATTTTTTTTATCTTTTTACTTATTTCTTTGCTGTGTAACTTTTCTGGGTTACAAAAGTTTTAACTGGTAAACTTGTAAATTGCATTACGTCCCAGCAACCTTGTTGGAGGCAAATATTGAAGTAAATTCATCAGTAAATAACTAGAATAAATATGAAAGATGAATATCGCTTTCTGTCCAGGATTATCAACTACTGCGAAACTTCAGACTGAAAACCAGGTATTTGTAAGTCCCTTCAAGTTTCAAAGGAAGCCTTCTTTCAATATTTTCAATGCTAATTATCTTATTATAAATAATTTATTTCCTTAGAAATATTCTATTTTATATTAAAATGCGGAGTAGATTAAAATCTCTGGGTTAAAAGAATTATTGTGCAATAGAGTTTGAATTTTAGTTATGGATATAAACGTAATGTAACAACTTTCAATGAAAATATCAACTTTTTGGAATAAAATTGCAGCAAGATTCAACGAAAATTTCATCATGGCAACATTGTAACACTGTGAGAACATGGACGCAAATTTTTACCAAAATGATAACATTGCAATCAATATTAAAATATTGTACGAATATTTCAACCAATTTTTTTTCAAAATTGTGGATTAACATTCCAACTTTGCACTAACATAGTCTTTTAGGGAACCAATTCTTTTTTTTTTTTTAATGCTACACCCAGAGAAAAAGTTTGTTTAAATCAAATAAACGTATATTTGCCTCAGAGCCAACTAAAATGTATCTTTGAATTAAAAAGAAAATTTCTTTAAATCAAATAAATTTTATGTAATTCAAAGAAATTTTTTAATTGGCTCTGAGGCAAAAATATGTTTATTTGATTTAAACAAACTTTTTCTCTGGGTGTAGTCACCATAATATATATATATTTTTGATTATAATTTCATTTTTATGCCGAAATTGAAAGCATGGAGCTCTTTATAAGTTGAAAATGAAATTTCTTACCTTTTTCACAGTAGACACCCTCGTAGTCACCAGTGCGACATTCGCAGATGGGCCCACTGTCGGTGGAAATGCAAATCCCGCCATGTTGACAAGGATCGCGTGTTTCACAGGCGTCCGTCGTGTTCGCTGACACCATGTTTCGCAAACTCTGCAACAGGCATAAGGAGGAAATTTTTCAGACGAGTGTTACATGCTCATGAAGCTAGTATGAATAAAAGCACCTCAAACTTCACTTCTTCATAAATACCAAAATTATCTCGTTCACATAAAAGAATTTATTACGTTTTATTAAATTTCTTATCAAAATATATTATTATCAATTAAAAATTATGATCTGAAGCGATCAGAATTGACCTTCATAATAAACATGATTAGTTTTTCGTGTGATGAGATAAATTTGTATTATTACGGACGAAAGAGAAAACTCCTCTTATTTTTTATATGTATATACATCATATGCTTCAGTTTTCGTTTTTACTTAAAGTTTTAATATCCGTCGCGTTTTATATTCGAGGAGATTCGATGGATCGTGATGATTTTTTTTTTGTTTCCTCATTCCTTTTGCTACGTCCTCAATGCAAATCCCTCGGGATCTCTTTTGCGCATTTTCACCCATCTAATGGACGTGAAAGGGTCACAGGGTCATCTGCCTCGGCAGATTCTATTTATTTCCTTTTAAATTGTCATTCAAGCTTTGAAGCAATAAAAAAAATAAACGGTTTCATCAAAAAAATTTTCCCAGAGAACAAAAAACGATACTTAGGATCTTAAAAGTTCCACTTTTGGTAAAATCAGTAATCACCCTTTAAAATGTGTTTATTATTAAAAAGAGTAACTTTGTATTTCAATATCATGTATAATGGTCGAATTCTATTTCAGAAAATGAATAATTATCAACGGGTTTTATGGAAATCGTGACGAGTTGCACAACTTGTTAATTAAATCTTCTATAAGAGGAAGAATTGAAAAATCGTATTTTCGTTACGAGTCGACTCGGATGAGTTTTTTATAAGGAGAGATAATTAACGACTTGTGAATATTTTGAAAGCGCTTTACTTCATCGCAAAAACCGTCAAAGTTTCTTTTTAGTACTCGTAAATTACCTACTAAAACATCCATTGCTTTGATGTAACATTTTGACATCAAAGCAATGGATGTTTTATCTGGACTCATCAAAGTCATTTTCTTTTAACAATATGAAGACAAAAAATTATAATTCAAATTTTAATCTAATTTTACAGAAAAGAATAAAAATTAAATAATGAATCTCCATTAACTGGAAATTCATTTAAGGCATTCTCGACTCTCTGGAAATCCCCAGAGGGGGTATCTCCTCAGGCAGTACTTTCCAGTGCCAAACTATGCAAGCTGCATATTTCTGATACGTGCAAGTATAGTTACCCCAGGCGCACTGAATATAGCTTCAGCACTAACGATCTCCAAATAAATCAGGCAATCTAATTTGTAGTAAATCAAGCCGGTCGTCATGTGAAAATTTAAAGCGGAGAATTATATTCTCCTAAAAGCCAAAATTTCCGTGAAGGAAGACCATTAACAACCAGTTTAATTAAAGGATCGTAAAATTTCAATATTCATTCAATATCCACTCAATATTCTCTCTCCTAAAATTGTCTACAAGTAATTTAATCGGAAAATACCCCCTCCCTTATTTTCCCCCATCTATCTATTTATAAGCCTCATGTCCATTCTTCTCACCTTCATTACCTCTAAATTCCTGTTTTTGTTTTGCCCCCCCCGATATTTCACATAAGCCCCCTCCCCTCTACCCTAAATATCCCTCACAACCTAAGCCCCTCTGGCTATAAATACAACTGTCCCTCACCCATATCCCTTTCTGTATCTCCCTTTTTTCCTTTCACCCTCCCCGATTTTTTTCATATCGCCCCTCCCCTAAAATCCTTCCTAAGTTTTATCTTTCTTGCCTCCTAAGATTTTGCCACATCATAATCACACCTTATTATTTCTCGCCCCCCTCCCCTATTCTTTGTCAAACAAAACCTCCTCTTTCCTTATAATTATCATCTTACTCTCCCCTCCCTTCTTCATTACTTTCTTTTATGTTATTCTCTTTTCCTTACACGGAAAGAATTATTTTCTTAGATTTTAAAACAGTATTTACTGACTCTCGGACACAGAGAAGTCAGAGAAAAGTATTATAATATTTCAGTGAATTTTATGAGAGATTAGAAAAGAGTTTATTAATTTTTAGAACGGGTTTCTACAGATTTTCGAAATCTGTTCTAAAAATTAATAAACTCTTTTCTAATATCTCATAAAATTCACTGAAATATTATAATATTTTTCTCTGACTTCTCTGTGTCCGAGAGTCAGTAAATACTGTTCTAAAATCTAAGAAAATAATTTTTTCCGTGTAAAAAAAAAAATAGACAGAAATTTCTGCGCAAAATGAAAATACATTCAAGGGAATTTCCGAAAGTGGAAATGAAATTGGAAAATGTATTTAAACGATTGGAACGCCATGTAACTAGTCTCGCTACAGGATTATTAAATCGCTCAGCTATAAATTGCCGCACAATTTCCTCGAAACTTAGTCAATTTCCATGCCACGACAATCACACCCCTTCCCCTTCTCTCCACCTGCTCATCCAAAACTAATTTCTACCTTTGACTACCGCAATATTTGCGTATGTAAAATGAAATATCGTCAAAGTCGAGAATTATTTACAAAATAATGGCCTCGAATTTGCGATTGAATTTCAATATATATATATACATAACGAGAATTTATATAACAAGAACGAACACGCGCTCCGCGGGCCCATTTACGTTCTTTTTCAATATTATACAATTTATTATGTTTTATTTCTCTAATCTTTTCAAATTTATGTTAAACTTCGTGAAAATCTCTTAAAATGTTCAGAAACTTCTTAAGATCCTTTTGAATTCAATGATAACAATTCAAATCTCTTTTATATCCTTTAAAAATATTACATAGAAATATCATAAAATTCCTTAAAATTTCGTGATAATATTTTTAATTTCTTAAAACCTCATAAAACTCTTACAAAGCTTTTAAAATCTCTTAAAATTTCACGAAATAATTAATCTCTTGAAATTCATGTTAAAATTAGTGAAAATCTTTATAAATTTCTAGCAATCTCTTGAAATTTCTTCACATTACAAATTCCTTAAAATTATTAGATATCTTATCAAATTCAATGAAATCCTTTAAAATTTCACAAAATCTTTTAAAAATCAGAAAAATCTCTTGAAAACCTTTAAAATTATTAGAAATATCGAAAAATTACATAAAATCCCTCGCAATTTTTAGAAATCTTTAAAATAAAAATTTTTTAATTTAAATTTAAATTGTTAATTCCTTCAAACCGTTTTAAATTCGTCAACATTTCACAAAAACTTTTAAAGTTGCTTGAATTCGTCGAAATCTTTTAAAATTCTTTAAAAACTTTTTTAAATCCTCATAATTTAAAAAAATTTAGAATCCCTTAATATTTTTTTAAATTTCTTAAAATTGTATGAATTCCTTTAAAATTTCACTAAATATCCTGAAATCTCTTAAAATTCTATGAAAATTTTCAAAATCATAAATCTTTTGAAATCCACGTTAAAATCCATGAAAATCTTTAAAAATTCCTAGAAACCTCTTTAAATTCTTTTACATTTAGAATCCCTTAAAATTATTATCCAATTCCATGAAATACTTTAAAATTTCACAAAATCTCTTAAAAATCAGAAAAATCATAAAAAAGATTTTGAAATTCCTCAATAAAATTCACTATAAAGTTTTAAATTCCTTATTTAAATCCCACAAAATACATATTTTAAAAGTAATAAAATTACCTTGAAGTCCGATCAAAGTCGTGAAAAATTCTAAAAATTCCCGGAAACTTCTTGAAATCCTTTAAAATTCTACGATAACATTTAAAATCCCATTATCTCCCATGAAATCTTAAAAAATTCCATAAAAATCCCTTAAAATTCCTAGATTTTCAATGTATTTCGAGTTATTTAAACTCGCGACAAAATGATTATTAACGAAACCAAATTCAAAATTTCAAATTCAATTCACGCGGAATTTACGATTCGGCAAATATCGATTGTCGAAAATCACTATCGATACTTACACGACGAATCAGGAG
>UCOK01006351.1:0-17586 GCA_900474325.1 Synergus umbraculus | reverse complement strand
AAACTGGAGGGTCAACTATAGGACAGCCCTCCAAGACAGTCAACCCGACCATCTGGATATTCAATTTGAACATATTCGATGGTCAGGTTGACCATCCTAGAAGGCTGTCCCATAGTTGACCCTCCAGATGAGCGATTTGACCCTCCAGTTTTCTCCGTGTTTAGTACCTTAAACAGTCCTAAGAAGTTTTAGAATAATCCATTTAGAATTAAAAATTAAAGATTGGTCAATCGTTCATTAAACATGCCTTCTAATTTTAGTATGAATCAGTGTTTAAAAATAATGTTATTTTAAATCAAGACAGCCTCCTAATTATAGATATAATTTAGATTTTTATGGAATGTTACTCAGCAGATTATCGAATGTATATTTTTATAAAAATGAGGAAATTCAATAACCTTCTGACAGTCCATCTCTAGATTTTCTATCTTAAGATGTCTCCAAAGAATATAATTTGATTATTAAAAAAGTAGAATAAATTATTACATGAATCTGAGAAAGCTTGATTCTAAAATGTATAGTAAATCTCATTATTTCACGATTTTTCATTCAATATAAATCATTTAAACGGTTAAAGTATTTTTGACCATTCTTTCAAAAGGTATTGAGAAAAATGTCGTTCAAAACTCTCTTGATTTATGAATAACAATAACTTTAAAAAAAAATAATAATAACTCATTTTTTAATTTTGAATTTTAATTTCAATGGAATATGGTCAACGTGCACATAAAATGACGCTAATTTTATCTTGGATTCTAATACAATTATAGTTAGAAATCTCGTAAAACTAAAAAATTCTTATTATACGTACATGGAAAATGTACTTGAAAAACTGATGAAAACGATATTCAGTAATAAATCACTAAATACATAATTTAAAAATATACAGTAAAATTTAATAACGTATCTCTACAAATTTGCTAATTTTAGAATCTAACTTGAAAGTTTAAAATCTTAAAAATGATTTTTATGGAGGTTTAAGGGAGATTTAAAAAAATTCCGTCCTGCACCTTGCAGGGTTTTTAAAATTATGACCGGGTGCAAAAGTTTTATGTACACGTATATGTTCAGTTGTTAACTTTTTGGGTGTGTGAATAAAAGGTACAGGTAGACTGCAAAGTGTACGTTGTATGCAGTAAGGAAAGTTGGCCCCCTGGGTTCATGTTCGTGCACACTAATTTTCGAAATAGTAAATAGGGATGCGCAGCGCGGCGAGTTCAGGTAAATTTGAAGAATATATAGTTATATAGAAACCAACAAAAGGTCTCAGTCAGGTGCTATGTGTATGAATTTGGCACTTGGCACCCTGATGGGCGCACTCGACCTTCACAAAAGTCCAAGAGGATTGACGACCTACCTGTGTAGCTATTGCCTTTGACAAAAGCTGCCGTGGAACCCGTGTTTCGTGCATTAAGGCTAATTTTATAATCCTCTTCTCAAGGAGATACGCACATTAGTATTCTTGTTTTATGCCACTCACCGTCGGTCAGCCTTTCTCAACTTCTGCGGATATTCTTGTAGAATGTGAAGTCTAAAGTTGTAAACGGAAATTGGGATTCCATCCAAAACTCTTTCATTGTCTTTTTTTGCTCAAGTTTTGAGGTGAAAGAACGTAGGTCACCGGAACTGCGAGTTTGAAGAGAAACTCTGCAAGGTTTATTAGTTGAGAGATTAATTTTTAGTGGAAAAAATGCATTACAACAAGAGTCTTTTTGTTTGCAAGGTTTATTTCATTAGAAACGATTAATTTTTTGCTCAGGATTTGATATATCGATTGTTGAGTCTAATATAAGTTCCAAGAGACGATATAGATTGCTAAATATAGCATTCTTATTCTTGGAATGAATAAGAAGTACATAGTAAATTGCCAAGAGCAGTATAATTGCCATTCAGAAATTGACGCAAGCATTATATTAGACGTCAGATCTTATACAAAGGATGGAGAAGGCTGGAAAAAGAAAAGCCCGCATCTGTAACGAGCGTGCACACTGCACATACCGAAGAGTTCTATAACGTTCTGGCTGTTTTTCACGATTCAGCAATTCCATCTCGCCATTTAGCCTTGCCCTGCGATCGGTTGGTCTTGGTTGCTTTCGAGGAACAGGTAAACCCTTGCTTTCGAACGCATTATGTGTTTATCCATCCTCCTTTACCTTCTTCTTCATCTCCCTGCCACCACCCTCCCTTCATCCTTCCATCTTGCACTTATAGATTGTGCATTACTGCAAAAAGTGCATCTAAAACAACATTATTTCTCAATTTTCATACGAACTATCTAGAGAAGAAAACTCTGAAATATATTAAACGCAGAAGAAAAGAGTAGGAAGGGAAGAGAAGACTAGATAACCAATTGTTCGTACGTTTAAAAAATAAATATTTGTTCCTAAAAATATTTATAGGCTGTATTTGTTAAAGTCATAAATATTTTCCATATTTTCGATATATATGGTAACATCCTTTTTTTTCTTCTTGTTTGATAGAAAAAACTTGCACCATTTCCGGTGAGCATTGATGTAAGTCAATTTTTTATAGTTTGAATGTTATAATACTAATATCAAGCTTCCCACGACTGAGTAAAGTTTGAGTATAAAAATCTAAGTCATAAAACAGAGAATCCTTCCATAAGAAGCCTATGGCATCAATCAGAAAAGTGAAATTCCTCGAAAGCAATAAAGTGCAAGGTCGATCAGTAAAAATGGTATCATACTCGTTTTTGTCATTCTTTTCCGTGAACACGCAGACTCTAACGAGAGGAGAGATAAACCGAGGGGAGGAAAGTCAAGGGAAGGAAAAGGAAGGGCCAAGTTTTACGAGGAAAAGTAGAAAACGAAAAGAGTATCGGAATGAAGTGAGAGTGAAAGCTATAGCTATATGCTATAGCGCGGAATCCGCGGAAAATGAAAGTGAATCGAGATTCGAGGGTGAGTTGGGTAGTTAGAAGAGTACCGTGAGTTTCCTTATACCTTAAGATCTTCAGTCTTAGGGGGACCTGTACCCTCCTCCTCGCCTTCGTAAAAGTTATATTAAGGTTTACATCGGCAATTGGCCACCACAAAGGTGTACGTAAGACCTCGATCTCGGACCTTCAGAGAAGCACATTGTTTTAGCAGCCTCCTTTCCCAGAATTCAATGGCCTCTTGAATCCTTTTTCTCACTCACACTCTCACCTTCGCGGCCACTTGCATCCAATATCCAACATCCAACATTCCTCAAGCTCCTCCTCCTCATGCTCGTCACTTTATGTCTCATAATTATTACCCCTCTGTACTCATTCAGGGCTACTTTTTATATTCCTCTTTCTTTATTTGTAATTCTATTTTACTCTCTTTTCTTTCTCTCTATCCTCGAGGCTCGGCTTGGGCCAACAGAACTAACATAAGATCGGCAAAAATCAATACTAGACAACTACTATTTAGAAAAATTCTGTTTATATTGAAAACCACTATATGGACATTTTTCTCTCCTTCTATGAGATAAATGATGACCATAAAAAGTGATAAACTCTCAAACTTTCTTTAATCCAATGCAACTGCTAAAACAGAAACTTTTTTCCGAACCCGTACTATTCAGTATACTGATAATTTTTTACATTGTTCATTCCGTCGCCGATAATTTGAATAGGGAATGAAAAAAAATTTATAAGCTATTATCTGTTGAAGTTCTTCAAGTGTATGAAACTGTCCGAAACTGAGAAATCAATACGCTATTTCTTAAGCTCTCCTAATTATAATTTTAGTCTGAGTCTAAACTAGTCCCCTTTGGAAACTAATCAATACCTTTATATTTAACAACAGTAGTCCTAAATCTGAAATTCAATTAATATTTGTCTTCGTACAATAGTATTGAATAATTGCATATTTAAAATTTTATGAATACAAACGGTTTAGCGAAGAAGAAAATCCATGCTAAACAAGTAGTTTAAATTTAAATACTAAAGTAAAAGAAAGTGGGTAGCTTGAGGGTTGGGTCTACTGCTAAAGTAAAAAGGTCTAGGCAAAATAAGCCACTATACCGTCCTTTGACAATACACCCATACCGGCACTTCTTAATCCATTTTCGGCTGTCACGAATGTACGGCACGGCGCTTGTAAGACGCTTATGGCGACAGGTAATATTGTAAAATGGTATATTGCTCCTTAGAAAAGCCGTGCCCAAGTGGCAGACGAATATTTTTCTTAGAAGTGCCGCTTTTACTTACAACGCTTACAATACTCGTCACTTTCCAGTTTCCTACGTCTATACAATTTCTACGCGTAATTTTGCGAGTTTCCGGTAAAAATTTATTGCACCAGTCAAACTAATAGAATTTTTTTGAGTCTCAACAATTGTACTGAAGTTTCAGACGACTATTCTGACAAATATTTGCTTTGATTTTTTTGTTTATAATCTCCAAAAAAAAATAGAAACCAAGGAACAGAAATCTTTTTTTTTATTTACTGATGCCATTTGAAATTATGTAAAAGAAAGTAATTTTTTAGTATCTTTCTGTATTAGACCGTATCAAAAATGTCACACTCATATTTTTTGCAGAAGAGTTATATTTTTTGCAAAAATGTTAATTGCGAATGTTTCACAGCTTGTCTGGAACTTCAGTTCAATGTCTCAGCAAAAACATGCCAAATAGAAATATGGCTTTCAAATGAATGAATGAAATCCAAAATCAAGTTTCGGATAATTTATAAGTGTTAGAAATTATATTATTCTTGTGCATAGCTATGTTAAGAATCAGAGACAGGTAATTATTTTTAAGGGAGGTAGAATCACGTTCCTTGGCTAATATTCCAGTTTAACATGAATAATTACATGCTATATTTAATTCCATGATTGAACTGTAGGCGAGTCTCGTGTCTGACATGAGAATAGCTTGCAGAAACAAGAATCCGTTCATACATACAGTGGCTGTGCCGCGCAGGCGGAAATATCTCAATGAGCCAGACTGGAAATGGATGATCAGGTTATATCAATTAACTGAGGGAGTGAGTGCCCTTCATTATTAAAGATTTACTTTAATACCATATTGATATTCAGGAAAGTTAACTCAAAGTTAATTAATAATAACTAGGAGACAAAATGGAGAGGTATTCGTATTGTTAGATAGTTAAATTAGAGAATTGTTATTTACAACTCGACAATAAATCTGATTTTATAAGTATAAAGTTATCGCTTGATTATAATTCATTTGAATGTCAATATAATCATTCGACGATTTATGCTGTTTTCTTAAAATGATAATTTAGGCATGGTTGACTTGTATCTCGAACCCTGAGTTATTATTTATTAATGTCGTTCTAACAGTCGGTATAAATCGGTGTTAAGAGGATATTTATTACTTAAGGCAGAAAGCATTACCCGAAATAGCTATTGAAATAGTCATTAAAAAAATAGCTCTGGATGTTGCCTCGGATGCTGCTTGCTGCTATAATAGCTCGTTTTACATTAACGATTTATTGGCATCACTGAGATATTCTGGTCAAGAAATCTTCTCAAATATGTATGCTAAAACTGTAGAAATTTCTTAAGGTAATCTCTTTTTTGATTAGCTTAACAATTTGCAAACACCTCTAACGCAAACGAAAATATTCACTGTAGAATATTTAGAGAAGAATCGATTTTTAGGAATAATTATATTATCTTTCATTAAAAAGATATTTCATTCCCTCGTTTTTTCTTTTTGAAATGAAAGAAAGTCTTAATATTTAAATTCCACTAAATATAATATACTTTTTGTATATCTAAATCTCAGAGAATTTATTAAATTCGAGATCTGTAATTTCTAAGTTATAGATGTAATTAGAAACTGGGGCATAGGGGCATTAGTCACGTACTTTCAGTTGGTGAATTATCAGATGGAAGATCCTTACGCCTGATCACGCCTCCAACCTCCGGAGTCAGTGTCGAGTACAGGAGTTAGGGGTAGCACCGGTTTAAGGGGTGGAAACTAGAAATTCAGGAGCCCATTTCGTTCGAGATTGTATCGAAATCGCGGAAATCGCATACAAGGTCGAATTATCAGACGGCATGTAGCCGACCACAGGTCTAACCGCGGCAGAATAGAAGGAAGTTCTCTCCGGGCTAGCCAAGTAAAGGAAAGGGATTGAAAGGGGTTGAAGGGGGGTGGAGAAGGTGGATAGTCCAAGAGAAGGTGGTTGCTGTTGGTAGTGGTGAGGAACCTGGACGCGAGGCCAGTGATGGTGAAGTGTGGAAATGGAGAGTAAGAAGGAGGTGGATGGTGGCAAGTGAACGGCAAGGGTTCTGAGATACTAACCCTTGGCCAAGCCGCACCCCGAGGTCCAGAATAATCTACAATCCATATCAGTCTTAGGTAGTCCACGTACCCTACCACCCTCTACCACCCTACCTCGAACCCAGAACCACCTTTAGTAATGTCCTGTCTCTCTCTTGGTTGCTCTATTTCTATCTTTCTCACTATCTCCTTATCTGCTTTTCTCTCGCTTTCACTCTTGGTCTGATGGCCTATTCGGTATTCTGACTCCCTCTTGGTGTCCTGCTTCATCTTCCTGTCTCTCTTAACTCTCCTCCCATCTCCTTCTCTTGTCTTAGCCGCAACCCTTGCCGAGAACAGCCGGCTAGTCAATACCCACACGCTTCATGTTCTACGTGCGGAGCTCTCCTTATATGTATGCTGTATGCTGTATGCTATGGACTATGGACTACGGACTATGGACCCTAACCACCCTTTGCTTCTACTAGCTCCTGCCGCCACCTCCATCACCATCCACCTCCAAATCACCCACCATGCAAGCCACCCACGACACTAACGATGGAACCGAGGATGGAACTATACCAAACGTCTCTGGCAATGAGTTCCCTCGACGGTCTGGCGGATTGTCGACTTCGATCTACTCGACGAGGAAAGTGTGTTCGCACAATAAGTGAGAATATCTCTTGCATCTCTCGAAGGTGGCAATTGTTGGAGGATATATTGTATCAGAATCAGTCTTGTTAATGCGGAAATGCGATTTTAAATAAGTAAACGTTTCTAATCCAATGAAAAAGAGGGAAAGTATATTTACTTTAATTTGGATGAAAATCATTCAAAGAAGTGAGTAATTACCCAGGTTGATGTTATTAATGGTAATAATTGTAGTATGAGTAAAATATAGTGATGGCGTTATAACTATGGAGATATTGAGTCTAGCTAGCTTTCTTCTAATTGTAAGCGCGGGATAATATTATGATGTGCACGACACGATTCGTAAAGAATATCGCTTGCGGAAAGCAGAGAGCCAGGGCGACTGAGGCGCGAGGTAATAATTATTGAAAATGTGCCGCAGTACCAGGTACACGGGTTGACAATGGTTCCCAACCGTGCGCTGTAACACCTGTCATTTACAGTCGTTATTAACGCGCCGTTACTTCGCGGTCATATTAAAAACAGTGACAACTGAACGCGGTATTTGATTTTAACGGGCAAAATGCGAGATGGAGATACGAAGTGATCCGGAGGGGAAACAACCGGAATTACTAGATGAACGCTAACGACTTAAGAGTTATAACAGAATATTTTTTTCCTTCTGAAGAGAATATATTTTTTGGTAATTCCAAAATGATAACTATTACCCCTTTCAGAATCTATTATTCATCATCCTATAGCTTTCTACCTTCGCGAAGATTCTTTTAGAAATTACGGCCATTATAGGACTTGAGACTCATTTATTGGGAGTGCAACAAATTGCTGAGAAATGTTATCGATTATTGATGATATTGTATATTGCATTTCATTTGCTGGCGACTGGATCTTGGATTAATGAATTTAAAAGGATAGTTTCTAGAGAAAGAGGAGTCAAAGGATTTTTTTAACGAAAGGAAATAGGGTGATGGATTATTCATTTGTGGAAGGGGGAGATATGATTACCAGAAGGTTTATGGAATTGTTGAAGCATTTTTAAAACGTAAAAGGCAAGAGATATAGAAATGAATAAATTATATACTCATAAAGTTAGGGACTGTATTCCTTTTGCAGTAAAAAAAAAGTTCTGGTTAAAAGTATCTTAGCAAAGTATAAGTCTGAAGTTAGCTAAGGGAAATCGTTCATTGACAGATAAAACAGATAGATTGATAGATGTAACAGTATAATGAAGGAACCGCGGAAGGAACTCGACGTCCTTCATGAATAGTTTCTAAGATAGCCTCAGGATCTATTATTATCTAATTTGAAGTCAAGGATTGAAAAAGTCGAGGAATTGGTACCCTTTCTGTATCAAACCTTCCCTGTTCTATTTCTCAATTTCTCACGGGATAGTCTTTTAAATTCTGAGCTTATACTTGCGCCCATCGAAACACCTTGCTGGGATAGGAAAGAACGATAGGTGCGGAACTTGTGCGAGTAAAAGAGCAAAACTCATGCGAGCTTCTGCAATCAAGAGAGAAATAGAATTTCCTGTTGGTGGAGGGAGAGGAGAGACTAGAAGCAAGAGATACCAACGACTCGAGCCAGAGCGCAGTTTCGCGGAAGCAACAAGCTGTTTATGGCTGCTCCTTGGCCCCTTTCTATTCCATGTGCCTCGAGTATTCGAATGCTATAGCATAATAGAACACGTACGAGGCATTTCATGTGGAATTTTTCGTTATAAGCAAAATTCATTATTTGCTTTTGTAATGGGAAAGACAATGAATCTCTGACTGTTTTGACATATTGCTAATTTTAGTTTTAGATTGGAAACAGTGTAGGTACTTTTTAGTGCTCATTTGAAGTAGAATGGCACATACTCATGTATACGAGCTCGAAAACAGAGAAAATACCCACACGAGCCCTCTCTAGAACCTTTAGAAAGGGTAGATTGCGCAAGAGTAAAGAACCCTTGTGCCTACTGCCTCTAGGGACCGAGGTTGGCTGTATTGGCGAGTCGAGAGCGTGCCAAGTGGCTGTTTACATCAGTTTTATCGCCGATTTCCGAACCCCATTGGTTCAATGATGGATTTCGTCGAGGCTGATGCTCTTCCGGTCTTTGGGAGACAGGTGGATATCGCGCTTAGGGTTGCTTTATGTGCTCTAGGTGATTTTAATCCTTCCTGAATTTTGAGGACGAACGAGTGGGGAATGGGGTGTGATGGTTGAAAAGGATATGAAAAAAGGGATGTGGAGCACTTTATCAAATTGGTGGGTTTAATGGATTCTTTTATTGCTGATTTGGGAATAAAATATCGCTATTAAAATACTAGTCGATCAATATGTTTAGATATATTCTCTGTACTATAGATTCCTGTTGAACAAAGTACAAATTCCAACCATCGGGATCATAATTGCATAATCATAATTTTATTAAAAATAGAATATATATAATAATATTTTCTTTAAACAAAATCCAAAAGTAATACATATAAGACTTTAAGCGAAGAGAACAAGTCTTCTTCGATCCAGAAACTACATCTCTCCAGCAAAAGTTAATTCTGGAAACCTTTTCAATTGAAGGTTGGTTCAACAACAATACCAGTAATTTTAGACATATAGTCTACTGCCTTTCCCAATGAATTTCGTCTGCGTCATTTAATTGTTTTATAGCGTTGTGTAAGCTTATTGATTGAAAACGTTTGTAGATTGGTTCATTATAAATTCACGTGGCTTTAACTTGCTTCTGCAAGTGGATATTATTAATTTTTAATACTTGAAAAGAATTAAGATTTTAAATAAATAACACGAATGACAGAACAATTTACAAATTTCACATAACTCTATGAAATTGGATTATAAGACTGAGGTATAACTAATTGACAAGATGTAAAAAGTCGACTAGATGTCAATTAAGGAGTCTCCATTGAATGCCCAGGAGGACTCCTTTATGCCAAGTCCTGCATGTACTCGAAACTCTTCATAATGAAAATTCAGAAAGTTCGTAAACGACACTGGCCCTAATTACCATACTTATGATCTTGCCCTAAGCCAGCGTCCGCTAGAAATCTGATCGAGAGTTTGGTCCTGATCTGATTTTCGAGGAAGACGGCGACGACGTCGTCGACCGTTAACGAACTCCCTCCACTTTCACCCCATCCGGCGTTGGTTCACGGAAAGAGAGGCTGAAAATAAACAATGAAGAAAAAAAAATCGAGGCGCATTGTCCAATTACAATAATGAGACGGTCCTCGTTACACTGGAGAGTGAAGATGAAGGCGTCTCTGCTAATGCTGTCGATGAAAAATAGGGAGTGAAACAGAGGACTGCATTATCGTGACACGTAATACAATATCACATTTGCATTTTGCAACTTGTGCACACAGTAACACACAAGCTGACATAAATTTTATTTTCCAACTCCTTTGTCCAAGCACCTTTTCCAAATGCCTTTCGCCAACCCTTTTTTCAAGTATCTCTTTGAGAAACCCTTCTCTAAACTCATTTTTTTCTTTCCGAAACTCCTTTTCCCATTTCCTTTTACAAGCACCTTTCCAAAAACCTTAATAAATTATTCAAAACCTCCTTTTCAACCTTTGCCAAAAATTAAAGAACTGGAAAAATATTTTAAAAAAGGGGAACTCATACATTTGCAAATGTATAGAATGTCATTTGCATGATATACATTATATTAAGTTTTATATATAATAGGTTTTTATAACAGTGTACAAGTAGATGTAGGCACATATACACTCAAAATCTTCACACATAAGTACAGACACATGCCAATATATACTTTGATACACATAGAAGTTTATAGATACACACAAATCTGCAGATACGTACGAATTTACAATACATATAAATTGGTAGATACATACAAACTCATGCAAATGTATAGACACGAATGCACGTATACAAATTTACTCACATCAATATATAGGTACTTGAGAGTTTCCAGCCGCTCTCGCAAGTGCGATTGGAGGGTAGGAAGATGCCTTGCCACCCCTCTGCGGCCGGACACGAGCTGCCGGGTGGTGGAGTGGGGGTAAGAAACTGTGAAATATCGATTAAGTTTGCCAGTAAGACAAGGAACGTCCGAGGGGCGGTGGGTGGTGGGTGGGTGGTTGGTCAGGGTGGGGAAGGTGATATGAGCATTGTATCGGGGAATTAACGGTACTCCCTCCAACTGTGAAACCCCCGCGCCACCAAA
The DNA here is from genome assembly GCA_900474325.1 of Synergus umbraculus. Lineage (NCBI taxonomy): Eukaryota > Metazoa > Arthropoda > Insecta > Hymenoptera > Cynipidae > Synergus > Synergus umbraculus. The sequence continues at coordinate 6,523 of UCOK01006351.1, read as the reverse complement.
CCGAGTCCCGAATATATCTATATTCTATAGCTAAACTATAGTGCTACCCCTTACCATCCAACTCCAAGCCTTTCGGTGGTGCTCTCTCTCTCCCCCTCTGTCTCTCTCTCTCTCTCTCTATCTCTTAGTGAGGGATTCTCTCGTTGATTTTGTCTCTCTCACTTTCAAAGATCTTCCCTTTCCCGTCTGCGTTCGTATTCCTGCCTGCCCGGCACACGTCCCAGATCGGCTCCCAGAACAACCCCTATACTCTATATCTACTAGGTTCACTGGTTACGATGTCCTTCCGAAGGAAAAGAGAGGGTGAATCTTAGAAGGGTTGACGGTTTCGTATATTGATGAGAAAGTGCATCGCCTTAAGCCTTTTAAAAATGCCATTTTTAGAGACTTGATGGATAAGAAAGAGGTTCTTAGATTTTTTTTAAAGTGTCTTCGAACTTTTGGGATTTCAGCAAATTGTGATCCCTATGTTCAAATTGAATATCCAGATATTTCAGGTTGATTGTCCAGTTTTCTCTGTGTATTTAGGTTTCATGAAATTAATAAACTTAATAAAAATGGATAAAGATTTGAATACACAGAAAGTGAATCTCAAAAGTTTGCACAGATAATCAAGTATATTGAACTTTTTTTTTGAATGATCACTGAATGAAATAAAAACTCGTGGAAACGGGTCGAGTCGAGACGATAATTTTGACATAATTCTGGTTATTTTTGGATCAGAATTTTTATTTGCTTCAATTAGAATTCTAGTTAAATTAATAATAATAAAAAAATAAAAAAATAGTATTGCAGTTCAACTTGGTAGGTCAAGAAGTCTGATGGCAAAAGTATTACTTATGGTTGATAAAGAATGATAATAATAATATAAATTTCTCTAAATATCTGTTATTACTTGAACAATTGACAATCATAAATTTGACGTATATATCCGGGCTGAAAAGCAGAATTGCCATCGATTCAGACTGAAGGTTGCTATGATGAATTGCATACTCGCATGCACTACACGCTATATAATACTTGCTCGCTAAGCACGACTTCATTATGTCCGCCTAAAGAAGAAAATTCAGTAAGCTAATTTCAGCGACAAACTGATCCTAATCAGAGTGAATTATTTACATAGCACCGTCTTATCTGGTACAAAACAATGTACAATATATTTAGAATTCTTAAACAAAGTTCTTTATTAAAGAACAATTAACTCGGACAATTCAAGTTAATTATATCTTCTTACAAAACAATCTATTAATATTTAGATTATAATTTTTCTATAAATACGAATTGGTTTTTACAACTTTACATCATTTTAGAGATGTAGAATTGTGATGTTTTTTTTTTTTTTATCAAGGTTTTACATTTATTCTCACGATTATTTCTCTTTATCTCCACTTTTTGTCATAATTACAATTCTTTTTAAAAACTAAAGCTTCCTTAAAGAAGGAGATAAAGGGAACGTTTTCCCTAGGCTCGTTTAGTCTTCCCTTCGCGTTATTAGCGGATTTTCAAGATTAATTAGTCGCATTAATAATGCGTGGAGGGTTGTTTCAGGGGTCAGATTGTCTTTAGGCCTCAACTACTTCCGAAACATTAGGATTCAATACGATTTTTTTATACTTTTTTCTCTTAATACAAAAAAGAGTAAATGCTGCTAAATATGCGCAGAATTTTAGTTTTATTTGTCAATTGGTTCACCAATAATTGGCAAATAAAATGGGAATTTATTACAATCTTCGCTGCTAAAATGGGCAATATTCTTACTACTATACCTGGGGTTTAACAAATCAAAGAATAAAAACTAGCGGAAGATGGATAATAACGGAAGGATTGAATTCTCTCGATTCGTGACTCTATATCCTTAATACCAAGAAGTTAGACTCGCTAATATTCGGAATTCTGATTAGTGCTCTAACCACTAATCTATACATCCTCCAAAGTCCAGTGAAGACTTTTCGGTTATCGCTGAGTGATATAGGTGCGGAGAGGATTGTAGGATGTATCTGTAATTCCTCTACCATCATCCTTAGTTTACCCCTTTCCTCTGCCAAAGCAAGAACCTGATGGCAATACTCAACCAAGCACAGAGATCCGTTACTGTCAAACAGTGGCCGCCGACGCTGTTTCGCTGTAGCCAAGCGCCTTGTGCACGTGAATCAATAGCATTAACCCATTCCACCCCATCAGAGGGGGTTGCAAAGGCGAAGAAGGGGAGGAAGGGTGGCAATAGTAACAATCCTGAGGTATTTAGCTGCTCACCCCCTTCACCCATACCCTTGCAGTTTCTCTCCGGACAGCGCAAGGGAGAGCCAAGATATCCCTAAGACCGTTCGCGTATACACTCTACAGCATCCATCCACTTACACCAGTTCCATTCCCTATCACCACTACCATAAGGATCTCCCACTACTTTCGCGAATCCCTCAGTCTAACTATATCACACTACGATACAAGCTAAGATCTTCGACGAGGCTACGTATTTATACGTACGTGGGTGAAGTGGGACTTGCGAGGACCAATATGCAACGGGTGATCGATTCTTGTTTGAATTTGCTGGAATTTGTATTTATATTATCAATACAGCATGAATAGTTTCTCTGGAGATAAATAATGAATTATCACACGGAGAGAAAGCTATGGTTGGTCCAACCATAGAATATTGAAAGATATGGGGCAACCATATCGCTATGGTTGGTGCAACCATAGTATGGTCAGCACAACCATAGTTTGGTTGACGCAACCAAAAAAATAGATAAGCTAAGCAATTGAATGGTTGCGCTGACCAAGCTATAGTTGCAGCAACCATAGATATGGTTGCAGCAACCATAGATATGGTTGCCCCATATTTTTCAATATCTATGGTTGGCCCAACCATAGCTTTCTCTCCGTGCAATGAAGATACTGAGAGAAAAACAGGGAATTTAATTAAAAACTCCGGAATTTACTTCTGATCGCAGTGAAATTCAAATTTTAGCTCTTCTTTTAGATCTCTAATTATAGGACTTAATAGGTATTAGGTTCAGGTGGTATAGGGTTTAATTTCTATTAAAATTTGACCCTCTTTGAGTCCTCCAAGGTGCCAGATAAATCCATTTTTATCACCTAGTAGAACTAAACTTAGTCCCTCTTTTAGTCGATCGAAAAAATTGAGAAACTTAACTGGGAAATGTCCGGGAATTTGAAATCGTCGGCCGATTCTATAAAAAAGTGTTTGTGAATAGATAGTAACAAATGCTGAATAGATTAATTATATGTTAATTGCATGAGTGAACAAAATGAAATGAAGTTGTTCTATGCTTTGTCATGTCAGTGGACGTCTTTCTATTGTCGTTTCACTAATGAAATTTCGTGATACTCTAAGTGAGTAGTGAATGGTGATCGAAACTATGTTTTGTAGACTGTCCAGTCTTAACTCCTCATCATATTCGTGTAGTTTAGTATAGAAGACCACCCAGTATTCTCAACATTCTCAAGGAAATCCGTGTTTGTTCAAGGAGCTAGTAGCATGTCGCACACAAATGACGCGAGGAACTGTATACGCAAAATCAATGCCCAGCTTAGCCGCTGATTGTACCGTAATGTTGGCAGACTTGAATTTGGCTTTGAGAGAGTTCGAGGTGCCCATCGAGCGCTCAAGTAAAGATAGGACCAACCGATTCGACGACCCGTCGCGCCTTTGAAATCAAACTAATCTCGATTCCTTCTCACAAAGTCACAATCACCAAAAAGAAAAACAGTTGACAATCTACAAAGCGAACCAAATTTAAGAAAGGTCTCTAATTCGCTTTCAATTTGATTAGAATGCTATTTCTTTTGTACTTTATTCTCATGTTCTCTGAAGAAATTACGAGTGTATCGAAATTTCCAGTTTCAAATTTTTCCATCCCTCTACTTTTAGAGAATTCTAGTTTTGTTTCTTTTGACTTATTCTTTTGGTAATTTTGGATTTTTGTTTTGGCTTCTGGATTATTCTTTTAGTTATTTTTGAGTTACTTCTTTGGTTGAGTTGATTTAAGCTAGGATTCCTTGTGCGTGAAACAGAAAAGAAAATTAAATGTGAATAGTGCAAAAAAGCGAAAACAAATAGAGGAATCATTAAACTGATTACTTGTGATGACAATATTTATCTCGAGTTATAAACATGACCTCGAAGAGTGACAATTGCGAAGGTATATATATTTTCATTTACTATGAGATTGAAACACCTTAAGCTCAAGTCTTGGTCTATTATCAGACTGACAATTTTACATACCTTAAGGTTTGAAGATTATGGTGAAGAACCGCTCTGGATGAAGGAATGTCATAGTCGGAGGACCGGAAAGTGACTTTGTCGGTAAGAGGGAATAATTTCAGAACCGAGATGTCCTTCATTTGCGTAAAAGTGGACGGGAAATGATCCGACGGTGATGAGAGCGCAGCATCCAAAGGAAGAGTTATCCGACGAAACCGGATGTGGACTGCGGTCTGTTTCATGCATCAGCAGTTTGTATCTTGCACTTGTTCAATCTTCATTTGCTCATCAACTTTAAACATTTTTTTGGCTACACCGAAAAGAATGCATTTAGGAAATGAGATTACAAATTTGATAACAAAGGCAATTTATTATTAAAAAGGGAAAATCTACTGCAAAGAGACAATGTATTATATGCATTAAGTGTTAATTTATTTAAGCCTATAATATTTAGAAGACTTTTCGTAAAGGAATTTTAATTGACAATTGATAAAGAATTTATTCGGAAGGTCTCAATAATTACTCTGGCTAATTACTACGGTTAAGGCATTAAGGCATGTTATTAAGGCATTCTCGTTATTCACGATCGGGTTGTTATTTAATCAAGAATTTGATACACCTACCAATTAAGATAATCGGTTATACTATAAATTTCAATACTCATATACATGTACATATACATAATATATGAGTATTTATCGAAGATTCTCTAGATTTCTCAAATACGAATGCTTAGTACTTTTAAGTTTTTGATAGCTTATAAGTTTCTCTGCTTCGAAATCTCAATTATGAAAATTTGAAGACGATCGATTTCAAATACTCTCAGTTTTGAAGTTGTGATAATTCAAAGTTTTGTGAATGTTCTTTATATTAAAACAGGGAGGAATTGAATTTGTAAATGAGATTAACAAGCTACCTGATTTACAATATATTGAGCCTCATACTTAATTTATTCAAATTCATTCTTTGATAGACTTTTTCTTAATGTACAAACCTTTTTTCTCGGAAAAATGCACGTGCTTTCATAATGAAAACATTTGCAAACCAATTCCTACTAAATCGACAATTGCGACTGAAATCAGATCCTAATTGCGAATCGGACCACGAAACATGCGAGCAAAGTATTGTAACGTTTTTCGAGGAAGGTGATAAAGAAGAACAGCATGATGAGGGTCGTATTGGGTGGATGTGTTGGTTTGATAAAAGGAGTTGGGGGTGAGAAAAGGTAAAGCTGGGTGGTAATAACGTACGCGTACGTTAAATGTGTGAAGGCACATATACTGAGCAGACACACGTTTCTATATAAGGGTGAAAACTTACTACACTGAGAATGGATTGTACGAGAGGGTTAGGTGGTGGATTTGAGATCGGAAGGGGGAGAACGTTAGAGTTCTTACATTTAGAGAGGGGTGAGAGAGAAAATACACACGCAAAGTACCAGTCACGCACGTGGAAACGCCGCAGGCCAGCACGCATCCACCATAACGAATTAAGGATTTACACAGGACTCGAGCTTTTATGCTTACGTCGGGCCGATTATTATACACCGCGTGCGCCTTAATTTTCATCAATGTCATTTGTAATCTGAATGGACAAGAACCACATCGATCGGACCAAGAATGTTGATGATGAATTTTTTTGCTAGCGTGTGTCAGCACTTGTTTTACCTTTTTTTATTTTTTTTTTTTTTGCAGATTAGAGTTTAGAAATTAGTTCGGGGGCTGAAGCATTATAGTATTCTTGTGTTTTGCAAGGGTATAAGATAAGAGCATTAAAGAGGAGGGAAAAAAGGAATTTTCTTAATGACAATTTTTTTTGTCTAATTAAAATTTCTACGCTTTCAAATTATATTAATGTCCGACTTTCAGGTTCCATTCCTTTAAAAGTTTAGAGATTTCGAGCTTTAAATTTTAAGGCTGAGCCTATTAGCTGCACTCTATCAGGATCCGTGAATCGCATTTTTTGCACCTTGCAAGTGGGATTTGAATCCATTTTAATCCCTGGTATCGACGTGCTTTCTGGCAACCCTTGATTCGAAGAGACGGGCTTCGAGTGACAGATAATCCTGACATATGTCTCCACACAGTCGATTCTCTTCTCCACGTTCTTAAGGCTGTCGCGACAAGGCAGAGGACGCTTTTCGAATGTGATACTCACTCACACCACTGATTTTATTTCTCTGTGTCAAGGCGCTTTTCAACGTCTGTGTTTCAATTGGTGCGCGAATGCTCCTGTATTTATACGAGTGTGTGAATCTCTATAAATATATATGATCATATATATATATATATATATATA
>UCOK01006349.1:0-27737 GCA_900474325.1 Synergus umbraculus | reverse complement strand
AACAATCACTACACTATTTTTAAAATCGCATTTTATTAAAATTTTTATTCGCCGCGGGATTCGAACCTATAAGCTTCGCAAAATTCCTAGTTCTTAACGCCTTAACCATCGCGGCTAACTTACCATGACATATGAAAAAAAAAATCTTAAATATAAGCTGCATCTGCAGGGCCGTGTGATAAGTGTTTGTGACTCATTCCATCGAAAATTTTTGGCTTTAAAGATTTGAACAATTTACTGGTTAAATGTTTCTTCTTTTATAATCAATGAATGATTCTTTCTGAAATTATGAAATTTTCACTCAATTATAAACTTGATTAAATTTCCAAAAATTCAGAATTCTCAAACTTATAAATCTATAGAAATATTTGATTCACAAATTTATGAAGTCTTCGAAATTTAAAGTATATAAAATGATAAAATTTAAAAAATTGCAAAACACCCGAAAAAATATATTTGGTGTTTTTCTGTAATATATAATATCGATAATACAAAAAATGTTATTATTTCCGGGATTTTAAATTTTGGGATTTTTATCCTTTTTCGATAGTTTTATATTTTTATAAAATTTTGAATTTCATAATCTTTATTATTTTTGAAATTTTCTAATTTTGAGAATTGTAATTTTGGAAAATGTTTAGATCCTTGCCAGTTTCGTACCAATACTGGCCTTGAAGTTGGCATGAGTCCGCAGATCCAGTGCTGGTATTTTTTTTATTACTGTACAAAGCCAGTACTAGGTCGATTCTGGACTGCCGATATTGAAATTTGCATTTGATAGAGTACTGACCCAATGGTAAAGTTAGTACTACACCAGCTATGGCTACCCAATATTGGCACATTACAACTGGCGTGGTACCACGCCAGTTGTAACAATCGGCTCTACCATGTAATTTCCACTTGGGCGATCCACGACGTTTATAATATGTGATAATATGGCGGATAGTGATACTGCCAACAAAATAGTTTTGTTAGGCTTTTTAATAATTATTTTGTGCTGCGACTGGATCATAAAATTACGTTCGAAGTTACTTTTTTATTACCAATTATTACGGTATTCATAAAAAACAAATTTGAATTCAAATGCATATGACGCGCTTACTCCTCATTGGTTAGTGGAGAAAGAGAACAATGGCTGACAATGGCGAATTTCCGGCTATATCCGGAATATTTCCGTCAATGCACAGAAAAACAATTAAACGGCTTCGCAACATCTAGATGAATGTTTGTACACGCGCTGTCGACTTTGCCGGTAGTTTATATGTATAAAGAAGTTCGAAATGTCTTTCAGCAAATATAAAGGTATGTAATTTGAATGAGTTTTGTTAAATTCTGTGTGAATAAGCGAAATAATAATATATTTCATTTGATGACCTTTTCACTGTTGAAATTGTGCGAGCACCTTCCATAGTTGCTTCCATTCTGAGGAATGAAATTGTGGTTGATGATTCAATAAAACAAGCTTTCATCAATAAATACGTCAGAATTGTATATTAATTTGCAAACTGTTTACTAAAATTACATCTGCGTAGTGTGACATAACCTCAAATTTTTCATTTCCAGATTATACGTACGTCCTTGGTGATTTTCCAGAGGAACTAACTGAGTCAGGGAAAAAAGTGATCGAGATATAAGATATAAGCTGACGAAGGGATGAACGACGAATGTACAATATATAATTTAATTTGCAGATAAAAGAGTTAAAAAATGGAAATAATGTTATTAAATTTACGTAAATAACTAGTAAAAAACTAACCAGATTCCTTCTAGAATTTCTAGTCAGTGCCTCACCGGATGCAGCGTTACATTCTGTTAAAAGTAGTACTAGTGATTGAAATCAAAGATACAGAGGTTTAATACAATTAAAGTTTATTTAAATTAACAGGATTACTCAATTCACAAAATACCGATGATTTCTAATATGAATAAGAAATTTAAGGTATAATTCAAATTCTGAGTGAAGTTTCACAAACTTAGCAAGAAATAATTAGATTATTTTGAGAGATGTTTCACTAAAGATGTAAAGATATGAAGGAACTCGCAAATTAATGAGTAACCATTGATTTAAAAGATGTTTGAGATTTAAGGGATATAAATTAACAAAAGAAAAGTGTGATCACTTAAAGAAACTTCAAGAGACTCAACACGATGAAATTTAGTCAAGAAAAATGAAAAGACTCAAAGTGATGAACAAAGATGTAATCAACTCTTGAGATTAGAGAAAAACTCAAGAAGATGATGAGACATAGAGAGACTTAAGAAGATGTGAACTTGTAGGATACGAAAATGTAACTCAGTGGATAATTCAATGAAGCTCTGAACTCGTACAAGATCAAGGTATAACTGAGGTGAAGAGTCTTTCTAAGGTTCAGAGGTACATTTTTAAAGAATGCAAGAATATTAGAAAAAGTAGCATTTGAATTTTATGATGGTTAGATCCGATGCGTTGCCAAAATTGGCGTCGCTGTCGCTTTCACACCTCGGTCACGTTGCCGTACTACCATAAGTGTCGCCCCTGGTATCTAAATTTTTCTATATGAGTTGTTTATGTTGAAAAACCCTAGATATGGTAACAATTTTTTTATATAATTGTTGTTGACAATTGAAATTGTTGATTGTCATCTAGACTCCCTTAAGGTTTAATAATTAAGTGCATGTGTTACTCTTACCATATGAGCCAATTTAAATAACCCCGTTTTTTCCCAGAATTTTTACTTTATCAAAAAAATAATAGTGGACATCCGTTAAGAATGCGAACACGGACGGATTATTATCTACTATTATTTTTTTGAAAAAGTAAAAATTGTGGGAAAAAACGGGGTTATCTAAATTGACTCAGATGGTAAGTAACACATGCCCTTAATCATTTATATTTAATTACGTTGAAGAAACCAAGTTTCTATCACTAAAGGTAGCTAAACACTGCATTTCTCAGTGGGCACAAAAACATTAACGTCCTGCACTGAAAAAATTCTAGCACCAAACACCGAGGCAAATCTTGTACCTCGTGAATGGGCAGTATATGTCCCTGCTTGGAATAGCATACGCACATTTACCGTACATATGCTGTGCCAGTTCCGGTGCACGATCTAAAGGGACATCATTTGCCCCGGATTTTGTACATATTTACTCCCGAAATGGTGCACCGGTGCTCCAAATCTGTAGTGCAAATGGCGTACTGTAGGTGGTGCAAACGTTGTGCCAGAATTTTTTCAGTGTGAGAACGTTCTGAAGACCTTCCTAGGAAGTTTGTGTTAGTCCAATTGATGTCCTCAAGACGTTCCATGCTTCAAAAACCGTCTTTGGAACATGGGACGTCTTTAGAACATCAATTGGACTGACACAAACTTCTTAGGAACGTCTTTAGAACGTACTCAGGACGTCAATGTTTTTTTGCCCACTGGATTGTTAATTAAATTTGTTTAAAAAATTCACAATTGTTATTGAATGAATAAATCTGAAAAGTAAGTGACTTTCCTTTATAATATGTCCTCTATAATCAGTATAAGAGAAATAGAAAAATAATTCAAAAGATTTGTATAGAATTCAAGGCGATTGCAAAGAAATTAAAACAAATTCAAAATAGTTCACAAGATCAGGTATTGTCGGTATGATGGGAAACCTGTAATATAATATAATAAGATATGTATTTGAATTTTTAGCGGATTCATCTAATGCATAACTACTGACTGTGTATAACCAGTGGCGCCACTTCCAACTCAGTAGGCAATGCAGATTTCTTGCTCTAATGTCTGCGGATGTCGGAATGGAAATTATCTATATTATCGATGCGAGGATGTTCTCAGTAGCAGCTCAATAGTTCAAATTAACTTCATTAATTATATTAAATTTGAATCTTAAGATTTGAATAACTAGGTAAAGTCTGATAATATGACTGGATTTTTTATGTTCATCTTAATATTTTCTTTTAATTCTTTTATAATTTTTTACACCGGCATGGCATTCTATATTGATTTAATTTATTTGATAAAGTTCAGAGTAACGAATACAATTTTTTCGCAAAATCTTTCTTTTATTTTTATAAACATTTAAACCATGTATTAATGTTCCTCTCCCTCCTTTATCGACATTTTTTTTCCTTCAACTTCATTTCCAAATTTATTAAAATAGAGTTTGAAATTTTTATAAGTAAATTATGTAAATTCACGAGGTAAGTTTTTCTACTTTTAAATATTTACATTTGTAAAAAAAATATTTTACACTTTTTTTATTCATTTATTAAAAATATAGGACTACATAAACGTACTCAGTATGTTTTCTTTAATTTTAGCAATTTTCAATTTGATATTTTCATAAATAAAGAAATGGAATTGCAAGGAAAAAATGCCGATAAGAGAATAGTAGATTGTGCAACGAGTGGACGAAGTTGGCGATTCCAACGAGCGTGGCAATCACACGATTGGAATTGCCATCGTCCACACGTTGCGCATACAACTTTTTCCAACAAGCGAGACGTCATCAGTTGAGAAATCGACAACTTCTCCCTCTCGAGATGAGCCTCCGAAGTCGCATTTCCCTCGCGGGTGTTGGACAAACTGTATTTTTCTTTAATTTCACAAATCAAAACGGAATTTAAGCAAAGATACTACAGAACGTTTACGTGGTATTACATTTTTTTAATCACCAAAACACGGTATATCTCCAGAAAATAATTTTGTTTAATAGGACAACATCAACGTTCTTTAGTGTCTTCTATTTATTACAAGAAATTGGAAAGTTCATATCTTATTTTTTGTAAGCCAGAATTGTTACTTGTTAGGGAAAAAAAATTCGATAAGGTAGGAATCGGGTAATTTGAGACTAGCATTTATTTCAATGAATCAGCAAATGTGGAATTGTATATTATATCCTCACATCCAGAAAACTTTCTCTCTTGATTAAACTGCTCTTGCAACCAGTCTTTTGTAGAGTTTTTGCATTCTTCATGAACTTTTAATTTACAGCTTTGTATATGATAAAGGTTGCTAAAAAAAGTCACATAAATATAATATCTAAGCATCTAATCATCTAATCATAATATCTTATATCAATAATATAATATCTATATAAATATAATATCTGGGCCATTCCATACAAAATTTACAATTAAAAATTTATTTCGCGCGAAATATATATTTTTTTTGTGTTTTTTGGTTAAAAATATTGTACACGTATTTTTTTATTTCGACATGATCTTTAAAATTTCGGAGTTGTGAATTTTCAAAGTTTTAACACTCGAAAAATCTACTTCTAAATATTTGCGTATATGAAGAAAAGAATTCTATTAAAAAAATAGGTGGCTGTAGTAAAATTTAGGATTTTGTCTCAGCTTTTCAATAAGCATTACAAGAAATTCATTAGACCAATTTTTTATAAAAATATGGCCTATTTTTATAAACAAATAGTTTTTTTTAAACTTTGGAACTAATTTCTTTAATTTTATTTATGGAAAAATGTACTTCAGACACTTTAGTCACTACTCCCAAAATTTGTGAATGGACCGTTGAAAATTATGTCTGTAATAAATTTTTGAACTTTAGCTCTCGTGCGTTCGAAAAATGTACCTCTAAATATTTGCGTATACGAAAAAAAGGATTGTATTAAAAAAATAAGTGGCTGCAGTAAAATTTACTATTTTCATTCGGATTTGCAATAAGCATTATAAGAAATTCATTCGACCAATTTTTTATAAAAATATGGCTTATTTTTATAAAAAAATATTTCTTTTTAAAATTTATGACTATTTAAACAAATTTTTTTATTGAAAAATATACTTCAGACACTTTAGTCACTACTTCAAAAAATTTTGGAATTGACCGTTGAAAATTGTGTCTGTAATAAATTTTTGAATATCGGCTATCGTGCTCGATGTTCATTTGCCCGGCCGAATCAGGCGATCGCTTGTGGTCCGAGCGCGAGAGCTAAAGTTCAAAAATTTATTACAGACATAATTTTCAACGGTCCATTCCCAAATTTTGGAAGTAGTGACTAAAGTGTCTGAAGTACACGGAGAAAATGCTACTCTAACTCTTACTCTAGGATACACTACTCAGTCGTGTGGCCGAAAAAAAAGTTGAATACACGACTGAGTAGTGTATTGACACGATTCATTCATTTCTCCCAGTAACCATTACTTTGGGGAAACGAATGAATCGTGCCAATACACTACTTAGTCATGTAGTCACCTTTTGTTTTCAGTCACACGAATGAGTAGTGTATCCTAGAGTAATGGTTAGTGTAGCGTTTTCTCCGTGTATATTTTTTTATAAAAAAAAATATAAAAAAATTAGTTCCAAAGTTTAAAAAAAATGATTTGTTTATAAAAATAGGCCATATTTTTATAAACAATTGGTGTAATGAATTTCTTATGCTAATGAATGCTTATTGAAAAGCTGAGACAAAATCCTAAATTTTACTACAGCCACCTATTTTTTTAATAGAATTCTTTTTTTCGTATACGCAAATATTTAGAGGTAGATTTTTCGAGCGTTAAAACTGAAAATTCACAACTCCGAAATTTTAAAGATCATGTCGAAATAAAAAAATACGTGTACTATATTTTCGACAAAAAAACACAAAAAAAATATTTCGCGCGAAATAAATTTTTGATTGTAAATTTTGTATGGAATGGCTCATCTAAATTAATAGTATTAAAAAGTTTTATTTAGTTTTGATCTAACACCTTTAAAAAAATACCAACCTGCACTCTTCTGGGGAAGAAACAAACAATAAAGGAAGGTTGGCGAAATTGTCTTGTTCAACAGAGTTATTTCTGCTACATAATGCTAACTTGAAGAAAGTAGCAACAGTGTAAAAGCACTCTTGATCATTGGGAACAAGACTGGCTGCTGAAAGATAAAATTATAATATCGAGCAAAATTTTAATAAATGTTTAATATTTATTGATAATAAATATTTAAATACTGCCCTTAAAAGTATTATAATTATGCAGATGACATGAAATTATGGTTTTGGGGTTACATCATAGTTTATAATATTTTATTAATTTTTCTATAAAATATGGATTTTAAGATGATAAAGAGTCTAAATATAGCCGAAAATTCTTAATGTTACCCAACTGCATAATTATGATGAAGAGCGGTTTTGAAGTTATAGAGATTCATTGCAAATTTAAGAACGAGATGAAGGAAGTAATCTTACTAATTTCCGGTGCAGAACAGAATTTCTCTAAACTCTTGACCAACAACTTTGCCTTCCTATCTTCATCAAAACGCTCTTCTTCCTCTATACACTGCTCCACTGCATTATACAGTTTTTCCATTGAACTTCTTAAATCGATATCATTATAACAATGTTTAGTTAAAACAGAATGTAGATCTTCCTTATTTCTCAGAGTCAGTGACTTGACTTCGGAAGCAATAGAAAACATCTTTTCGGCTTTAACAGATAAAAATTCCATGAAACAGCTTTCAACAGCTCTCAGTAAGATATCAGCTTTCTGGTTACATTTTTCCTTGAGTTCAATCTTGCTAAAGTTAAATCGTACTATAGGTTGACTTTCAGAAACTATGTTTATATTCAACATATCTTCTTTGAATTTCGAAGACTCAGTGACAGAATAATTAATTTCGATTGGTTCATTGTCGAAGTAAGTTTTTCTAGCTAATATTTCTTCCTCAATATTTGACGAGTCAAAAATTTCTTCCATTTGCGGACATCCATAGAGAGTATAAAAAGTTACATTGAGAGCAGCTTCATATTCATATCTTAGAGTTTCATTACAGTCGCTTATTCCACTCTTAAGACAATCCAAAAGTTTCCTAGCTTCCCTGTAAAAAATATCCAATTACAATTTAATATACTACAAATACATTTCTATTAAAAAATTGTCAAGCTGAGTAAATAATAATTAAAAGAAAGAGTAACCTGCACTCCTCAGTATTATAAATAAGTGGTAGAAGAATCGTTTGAAATTCATGAAAGATATGCCTGCATGAGTTTAGTTTGGATTTAGTATTATTCATGCAGTAAGGATCATGAACTTTTCCTCCACCTAGAAAAAAGTATATGTCATCAAATTTTATGAGCTTTCCTCTTCCCCTTCCTCTTCTCCTTCCACCGTTCCCAATCCCCTCTTCCACTCCTTACCCTTTCTCCTTCACCCTTTCCCTTTACCAAAACCCTTTCATCCATTTATATCCCCACAACAGCTTTCCCTTTCCTTTCTTTTTTCCCGCTTCCCGCTTTCCATTTCCTATTTTCTTCATGTCATATCCTCTTTCCTTTTCCCACATTCTCCTTCTTTCTCAACACGTTCCCTTCTCTCTTTCCTCCTCCCATATCACCTACCCTTTTCCCTTCCTCTTTTTCGTATTTTCATGTCACTTTTCTCTTTCTCCTTCCCCTCTTCTCTTCTCTCTACCTACTTTCCGCTCCCCAATTGACGTTTCCCTTTAACTGAATCCTCTTCCCTCTTCCCTCATCATACTAACCATATCCTTCTTTCCACTTATCGAATACCCTTTCATCTTCCCATATCACCTTCCCTTTTCCTCTCTTCTTTTCCCTTTTCCTACTTCCTACTCCCCATTTCTTTCTTATACCATATCACTTTTCCCCATTTCACATCTCTCTTATCATGTCCTTTTCTCAGTTTCCTCTTTCTATATCACCTTTCCTTTTTCCCATCCCTCTCCCCACTTCACAGTTCACATTTTCCTCTTTCATTTTCCCACATTCCACTTCCCTCTTATCGCATTCTCTTCCTCTTTCCCTCTTCCCATATATCCTTCCTCTTTCTTCCTTTTGAGTTTCCCTTTCTTTTCCCATTTTACTTTCCCAAATTACCTTCTCACTGTCTTCTTCTTTGTTGATTACCTCATTCTTCCCCATTCCACATCTCTCTTACCATGTCCTTTTCCAAGTTTCCTCTTCCTACATCACCTTCCCTTTTTCTATCCCTCTCCCCACTTCACAATTCACATTTTCCTCTTTCATTTTCCCACATTCCACTTCCCTCTTATCGCATTCTCTTTCTCCTTCCCTCTTCCCATATATCGCTCCTCTTTCTTCCTTTCTCGCGTCTCTTTCTTTTCCCATTTTACTTTCCCAAATTACCTTCTTATTTTCTCCTTACCCAGCTTGTTACACCTCCTAGCCTCCCCTTACTTCTTCCTCTTTTTTTGCCATATCTCCTTCCACTTTCTCACAACGCCGCTCCGACATTATGA
The DNA here is from genome assembly GCA_900474325.1 of Synergus umbraculus. Classification (NCBI taxonomy): domain Eukaryota; kingdom Metazoa; phylum Arthropoda; class Insecta; order Hymenoptera; family Cynipidae; genus Synergus; species Synergus umbraculus. The sequence continues at coordinate 18,546 of UCOK01006349.1, read as the reverse complement.
CCTCTTTCCTTTTTCCACTTTTATTTTCTCATTTCATGTACCCTTGCCTCTTCTCGTATCTCCTTTACTTCTCCTTTTTCCACTTTCTGTTTTTCGCTTTCCGCTTCGTAGTTCCGATTTCTCTATTACATGTAATAATTGTTTTTCATTATTTCCTTTTCCATTTACCACATCTCATTACGCCTTATAGCATTAGCAACCTGACATCGTCATCTCTTTTTCAGTTGCCAATTCCCCCTTTCCACATCTCGTTTCCTTATCCCACATTACATTCCCACTTCTCTCCTCCCTTTTACCCTGCCTGTAAGAACTGCCGGACTCCCCTTTCCTCATCCCCCTTTTTTATCATATCTCTTCTGGCTTTCTCCATCGCGGGCCTCACATGATAAATTCTTCCTGTTTCTTGGTTTACCCACCTTTCACACACACTCTCCTCTTCCTCTGTTTACTTGTTCTTCTCCTTTCTTTTTCTCTCTCTTCATCTTTCCAATGAGATCTTCCATTTTCCTATATCTTATAACGAGGAAAGAGGAAAGTAGACAAGAAGGTAGCAATCTGACGAATGTGAGAAGCAAGTAAGGGTTAGCATCAGAAAAAATTGATTTCAGCTAGGAATCGAACCCTCCGCCACTACTTCTCTCTTCACCCTTTACGCACCTCCAATTATACTTTATGATCTTTTTAATACCTTCTTACCCTTCCACCTGACTATATTTTTCTTACATAAATCCACCCCTTCTTCAACCAACACCTTTTTCTTCTCTTTCTCTTTTTCCCTCTTTTCTTCTTCCCATTATTGCTCTATGGTAACCTAAAACGCCACCTTCATGTTTTTCTTATCCATTAAACAAAATATTATATATACTCTTTTTCCATCCCCTTTTCCCTTAATCTTATATACTTTATCCCCACTTGCATAGTGAATGGGAAAGGGACAGTGATGGGAACAAGATGCGGAGAGAAGAGCTGGGGAAAAGTGGAGCTGATGGAATGAGGAGCCATGGACATTGGAACAGATGAGACTAGCCCTGATGTCCTTAAATGAGCGAGGGGTAGTGAAGTATTGAAGGATGAGAGCCCCCGTCACCCCCCCCCCCCTATTAGCTTATTGGGACCGCCATTTTATATGTGAACCACTTCCGACTGCGCAAACCGTACACTATAGGCATTATAGGATATTAACCAGAAGCCCATCAGTCGTTGCTTGGTGCACATAAAAAATGGCGGACACACCGCTTCGGTCTCGGTCCCGTGTTGACAGGGCTAGTCCCCTCTATTCTTATTTTCATGAGACTAGCTGACGGAACGAGGAGTTGGGAGAAAGAGGAACTGGAGGGACGACGGGCTTATTGATAATATAGATCGAAGGGTTGGACAGGCGAGTACATGAGGAGAGGGTCGTAGAGTATACGGCAGTAAAACCGGATTTTTTCTCCTACGAAGATCTACAGAACTTAATAATGTTATTCACCGAGTACATGTAGTTGACAAACTACTTCCAACAGTCTGGATATGAATACTTCCTTTTGGTCTTTCTGTAAACGATCTTGCTCATCGATACAAAGTTGGACAGCATCCACTAAAAGCTCTAATATAAATTTCGAATTATGGTCTTTTTGACATTCTCGCATCTGACTCGAATATTCCAAATTTTTCACATGGAAGCTAGCCAAGTGTGAAGAGAGTGACTGCTGACGATTAATTATATCTTGATATAGAGCATCACCTCTTGAGAAACAAAGTTGTTTCAATTTGTCATGCCAAATGTTGATCCTCACTAATGAATTCATCATGGCTAAAAAATTTTAGATTAGTTTTATTTATTTGTTTTTCATTTTTTCTTCATTTTAATATAAAATCCCTGTTGTACTGTAAAACTTACGTATTAGGAAGGCAAGTCCAAGGATTGTTATAATTTTCATCCTGTTTCTTTAACTCTTTAAGGGATATTGATTGACACTTGACATGAATCCTAATTTCAACCAGGTGACAATTTTTTCACTTTACAGATATCAATCGTACTGTTCTAGGGCGTGATGTAAACTGAATGATCATTTGTAAACTTCACCTTCATCTGTCATGACTGATTGAAAAATTAGAGCAATTTTCTCGTGACGACGTAAACGGTATTAAAAGTAGTGAGGAGATTCCTCGCGATTTGTTTTAAAATAACTTAAAACGTCGGTAATCATAGTTATGTTAGACAGGAAAACTATGCTTTAAATTGATCTGTTATACTTTACATTCTTCTATAATTTCATATTATATATTTTCATACATGAAAATTGCAAAATTGCGAGGTATATTAAGCATTGCAGAGGGTAGTCATAATGGAACAATTCTTCTGCTTTCTCAAATTAGTCTGAAGTGTCATCCTGACATTCTGTCATTCTGGTTTTGCTAAATTTCTGACACATCAAAAGTTTTGTAGTTTCCTTGCACTTCTCCATCACTTTCAATGAACACTGCTCAGCCTTTTCAATTTCACTAGCGGAAAAATTAAAGATTGTTAAAAAATATTTTCTATACATGCTTGAAATGTATAACAATTTTTAGACATTAAGGTATAAAGGTATATAGGTGACCAAAGGGCGCAAATCTGATTGGTTCTATCCCGCACAGCAACAACCAATCACAGTGCGCGTCATTCCCACCAAGCTTCCGAACGAGGCCTACAAATACGGCGTTCGTTTCTCCAAGTTCCCTCAATATCGACCCAACGTCTTGTTCATAAGCAACTTACTTTAATTTCTTAACTCAACCATATTTTGACAAAACAAATCGGTGTTCCTTCAACATGTGAAACCTAGTGTCTCTTTACATAATCCTCATTTCTGTCAATCCTTAAAAATAAAGTAGTGTTCTTTGACAAACCCTTGGCAAAAATATAGTGTTCCGATTTCTGGAACTCTGTTCTATTTTGTGTAACGCACGCACACTTACATCGGACTCTTGTTACCAAGCATCTAGCTATCCCCACTCCTGCTCTCCTATTCCGAGCGTCAGCCGTTGCAGGCGTATTCTTTAAAACAGTGGCCCCAACTGGAACGCCGTACTCTATTGCCCCTGTGTCACACTCAGCATCTGATTAGTTACTATTCGCGCGCAGTTTGAAACGATAAAAAATATTATTTAATTTTTATTCTTTATTATCAATAAAGAATTTATAACTCATAAAAATGTTAATTAACTACATATTGGTAAACAGAGCCGAGCGCGAATACATTATTATGTATTCGTCTTATTAAATATTATAATAAAAAAGTGTCCTGAATTTCCCCGGAGTACTCTATTTTTATTACTCGAAAAATCAAGGAGTTTTCAACGTTTAGAAAATTTATAAATACTATTATATAAATCGTATTTTAATAAATACTAAAGTGTAATAATAATAGTAATATTAATAATAATTATTATTATTATTACTACTATAAAAGCAACAATAAACAGCAAACCTGCACTCTTGGGTTATATAGATCAATGGCAGAAAAATGGTATCAATTTCCAGAAATGTTCTGCTTACGTGATGTTTTTTCTTGCGCAGTTTTAATGTAGGGAACATCAGGAATTCTACGTTCACCTGAAAAAATGATCCAACTCTAGAAAATGTATTATCCGAAAATTTTCGCTATCCCAAAATGCTTATTAACTGTGAACTTATGCTGAGTTTAAATAGTAAAGAATAATATATTTTTATTTCTCAACCCTTCTGAAATTTGATCTTCTCTAGCCTGTTTAGAGAGCAAGTGACAATACAGTGCGGTAGTTCTATTAGCGTCTGACTAAACCTAGTGAATTCTACTTACGCGGCAGTGCCAGACTCGGGCCGGGGAATTCACAAATTTCGGGGAATCCCAGGCACTGAATCCAACCTCACTCGGCTTTGCTGTAATATCCACGCTTCTATTGCTTCAATATTAGGGACACAAAACTCATTGCCTTGTTCAAACACATCTGAAACCACATAAAAGTTAAAGGAAAACTGTTTATGGCTTATTTTAGTGGAGGGTTCAAGCTTTTGAATGGCATTTCAAATTGGATTCGCAATATTAAATACAAAAAAAGTCTCCCGAATAACCCCGGTCTCATTCCGCAAAATCAAATAATTATTTCATTAAAAAGAAGAAAATCAAAAATATTCATTATGAATGAATTAACATACTGAAATTTTTTACAATAAAATTATGAATCTATTTTCAAATAAGAAATTGATAACTTACAAATCACAAAGAGTACTATAATCCGATTCTCTGCAACTCTCATTCTTCCTTTAGATGTCACTTTTAAAAATGAAACTGTTTTTCCTTTCAACATATTATAGTTTATTATGAAAATGAATATTGGCTATCGCGACTTCTTCTCTCCAAAGGTGCTCTGTGCACTGGATCTTTCTCTTTCATACGTTATTGCTGATTGATAAATGAGGGCAATTTGCGTTTTACGGTGTGAACTATGCATTGGTGGCGACTCGATTTGTCCGTTAGTGGGTCTGCTACAATCCGTTGGACTTATATTTAGTTTGTTGTCATTTTTAATATTTTGTTGATACCAAAATTTATTAGCAATATTTATTTAAATAAATAACTTGAAATGAAGGTGCTGAAGGAAATATTGGTCGAAAAAAGGGCGGCACATTTTACTTTGTAAGAAGGAATATTTTTGAGAAAGTGTTACATACATTTTTCATCTAATAAAAATGTTGTCAATTTTTACGTTTTGAGTACCGTTTTAAAAAAATTAATTAAAAATGGAGAAAAATTATCACTTAACTCAAAAATAATACCTAATAAAATTATTCAACTTTAAATGTAAGAAGATACTTATCAGAGAAACTGTAACACGTTTTATTTCATCACATTTACATTTTATTTTTTATTTTTTTCCGTCTACAAGAAAATATTTAAGTTTTTTTTTTCAGGTGGAAAAATTAGACTTACGGACAGCAGATACTTCGGAAATAATCTTTATTCTTAATTTAATCTTTATTTACACGTATGTTCCTTCTTTTGGAATTGGGAAAGGATTTCTTAATCACTGGGATGAGGTTGACCAACCAGATTTTGAAATAAAAATATAAAAGATTAAAGTTTACAACATTTATTTATTAAATAAAAGGAAATAATTAAGGACCTTGGTTACAATTAAAAGGTAAAAGTTCAGCTTGTGATTTTAAAAATATTGATGTTCTGCACTTGACAATTATTTATCAAAGTCTTGCAGTTAAGCCGAATGTGCACTCTCGAAAATGGAACCTCGATAACGAACTTGAATGTCATCCTCAAATTAAGTCCAAGAATGGTTCCAGAGAAAAAGTCCGAAAAATGGTTCAGAGACTAAGTCCGAGATTTGCTTCCAGTGGCTAAGTTCAGAAATGGTTCAGAGACTAAGGGTTGACAAGCCATGTAAATAAATGTAATTTTATGGTGCATGAGACAGAAGGTTTGCTTGTCCTGGCTCTTTTGGCAGGCCCTTAGAAGTTCTCCTGGTTAATGGCATGGATCCTCTGAAAAGAGAAACAATATTATCAGTTTTCGGATCTCTATTGAAATTAGCTTTTCAGTCACTAGGTTCTATAATACTTAGAGACTTTTTGGACTCCTTTTTAGCGATGGAAATTGAAAAAAAGATTTCTATTTACCTGCTGGGTTTAAACTGATAATCTCTTTCAGAAGCACCTCTGAAGCTGACCGTTGACAAGCAGACTTCCTCTTGTAGAGTCAGATCGGTTTCATTTCTCACAACTTCTTACGGGTTTTCAAATGAGTTAAGGATGTCTTCGATGAGAAAAGTTTCAAAGTGAGTAATTAAGATGATGATCACTGCTGATATTCACTCGTAGACTCGCTCCAAATAGACTGAAGACTCGGGTCCAGATCCTGGTTGGTTATATTTTGGCAGGCCCTTAGAAAATCTCCGGTTGTGGAACGGATCCTCTGAGAAGAAACAATGGTCAGTTTTCGGATCCTTCTAGAGAAGGAATTTTGAAAAAGAATTTTTATTTACCTGGTCATTTTATACTGCTGATCTCTTTTAGAAAACACTCCTGGGGCTGGGCGTCAAACCGCAGGTTCCCTCTTAAAGAGTCAGGTTGGTCTCACACTTCTCACAACTTCGTACAGGTTTTCAAAATAAGTTAGGGATGACTTCCATGGACAAAGTTTCAAAGTGGGTAATTAGGAAGATGATCAAATCTGATGTTCACTCTTACACTCACTCCAAATAGACTGAAGACTCGGGGCCAGATCTTGATTGGTTATATTTTGACAGGCCCTCAGAAAATCTCCTGGTTAATGCCATGGATACTCTAAAAAGAGAAACAATCATTAGTTTTCTGATTCCTAGAGAGATAGACTTTTGAAAACAGATTTCTATTTACCTGGTGATTTTATATTGTTGATCTATTTTAGAAAGCACCCCTGAGGCTGGGCGTCCAACCAAACTCGGAAGGTACATAGATTTTCTTAAGATGCAAATACAGGTGTGCATAAAGTTTGACAATTATTGATACATAAATTTAGTTTTGCAGGTGTACATAAATTCTATTTCTATTGATTGCCTAAAACATTTTAAATGTAAATACGTTTATATTAAAAGGGATAATCGTTTTCTTTATAAAAAAAAGATTCGGATGCGCAGGTTTGATTTTACGACTCTATCTGAATAGCCCTTTGTACAATTGCGTTGCTAGTTTCGTAACTATTGACATTTATATGTTTTATGACTCTACAGGATGCGAATACATAAATTATAGAATTTATAAAAATAAGAATACGGCGGAAGAAAAAGGATTCTTGCTGAGTTGTGTATTCAATTTATAGGAAAACAAAAAAAAAAAAAATATGCGTGTAATTACAGAATTTGGCGGGTGCGAATACATAGATTTTATGCGGGTTGCCAAAGCGAGAGTTTTTTAAGGCGTAGCCTTTTCTATGAGTCGTCTATTTGCTTGAAAATTAAATTTAGAGATTTAAAACCAATAGTTCGTATACTTATGTTTTCAGACTAATATAATATTATTTATTATTTAAACAGTTAATGATTCAAATGCTAAATGCGAGCTAAGGTATACAGATTATAATTTCTGGTCTTTTAGAAATAAGTAGTAATATAAATATTAAAATAATATTTATTAATAAGAGAATTTTCATTGCGTTACGGGAAGTGACACCTCTCCCTTTAAGTTTGAGGATAAAAAATGTATTTTTTTATCGTCAAACTTTTTAATTATTTATTTAACATGGTTCGAAGAAAAATATGGGGAAAGCTGTCTACGTGGCCCATTTTAGAATTAGAAGAAAATAGAGAGAAAAAAAAAGAATTAAATACAGATAGTATTTTTTTTAAATAGTTTTTTAGTCGTGGTCATTTTTATTTCTTTTACGTCCAGAGTATTCTTGTGTAAAGTGTCCTCTTTTATAATACCTTTCACGCGAATGTGTCCATTTAATTAATTTTATTTTATCAAAATTATTTGAAATTTCTTCTAATTCAGAACTACCCAAGTGGAAATTTACAATTGGCGCAGTACCGTGCCAGTACTGGCCAGAGTTAAACAGCATCGGCGATGTACTGGTATCCCAATAATGGCGCAGATCTGGCTGATGACTGGGATGATAACAATGTTCAGTACTGATAGCCAGCTTTGGTTCCGTACTGTCATGCGGTACAAGATTTCAGTACTGGTGCAGTACTAAAACACAGTACTAGATGAAAGTACTGGTACAGTACTAACAAAAGTACTGGCGCGGATCTGGATGAATGTTGGCATATAACACTATTCTGTTCTGGATTTTAGTACTGGTGCAGTAATGATCTCGAGTACTGGTGATGTACTAGCAGTCACAGTATTGGTCATATACTGACATTGTGTTATTCGAAATAAGATATTGAATACGGGAATAAATATTAAATAGAACACTATATTTTTATGCAAACCAAAGAAAGTTCAATTTTTTAAGTCAAATGAGAAAATAAGTCATAATTAAAATAAAAGAACATTAATAATTAAGTAAATGTATACTTTAAAGCTCAAAAATTCACTTTGTAGGATCTGTTGTATTAGCTACTTTTTAAATTTGCTTCTTCTGTCTTTCCCTTTCCGCGCGGCCACCTTCTCTATCACCTGCACCATAGACGTGGAGCAGCGTCACTTTAGTCACAACCAATAGCATCCCTAGCGAAAGCTTCGGATAGAAATTCATTCCGAATCAATCCGATTCATTCCGGAATTTGTATCCGAACCAAACAGTTTCATTCCAATCTAATCCGATGGAAGATTTCAATCCGAATTAATCCAAAGCCCATTCAAAATCTATCCGAACATTTAATCCGACTGAATCCGAATCAATCCGTCAATCCGAATGAGTCAGAATTAATCCGAACTTTCCATCCGAATGAATCCGGTCAATCCGAACGAATCCGAACTTTCAATCCGAATGAATCCGATTTAATCCGATCTATCCGAACCAATCCGTATGAATCCAAAAAGTTAATTAAGATTCGGATTCATTCGGATTGTTTCGGATAGACCGGATTAAATCTGATTCATTCGGATTGAAAGTCCGGATTCGTTCGGATTGACCGGATTGATTCGGATTCAGTCGGAAAAAATGTTCGGATAAATTTTGAATGGGCTTCGGATTAAAAACTTCCGTCGGATTAGATCGGAATGAAACTGTTTGGTTCGGATACAAATTCCGGAATAATTCGGAAACTTTCGGTTTGGTTCGGAATGAATTTCAATCCGAACCTTCGCCAGGGATCGCATTCAATAACAACTGATGATTGTTTAAACAAATTTAATTAACAAATGCACTGTTTTGTTATTTTCAAAATGGAAACTTGATTCTTTCAACGTAATCAAGTGTAAATGAATAATTTTTAAACCTTTAGGGAGTTTACATTACAATAAACAATTGCAATTATTAACAACAATTATATAAACAGATTTTTATCGTTTTAGATAACTTTGGAAATAAAGTTGCGTTTCTATGATGTTATTAGCAACTTATTATTTACCAATCACTCTTTGCTATTTTCGGTTCTTTTTCCTACTTCGTTCATAAAAATTTCCTATTTCATTCGGAAATTTTTCCTAATATAATTAGAATTTTTTCCTACTATATTTTTAACTTGAGACATCGAAATATCTCAAAAAATACGTATCCTACGTGAAAAATGTCACTAATAAAATGTTTTTATTTTCGAGAGGGAAAATCAACTCTGCAAATATTTGCCCCAGCTCGTCCCCCCAGGAGGCTGGGGAAGGAGTAACTTTGTAATTTTAAATGATAACCTAAATTTTTTATAATGTATTCAGATTCTCGGTCAAAAAATGCGTAAGTTTTATTTGAAATGTTTTCTTCGATTCGCGATAAATGGCGCTGCAATTTAAAAAAAATTAATTGTTGATAATTACATTTTTCGCAAATGCAGCGCCATCTATCTCGAATCGAAAAAAATGTTTTAAATAATACTTACCTATTTTTTGACGGAGAATCTGAATCCGTTATAAAAACTTGGGGTTGACATTTAAAATTACAAAGTTACCCCCGCCAAAGACATTTATATTTTTCGCAATTGCAGCGACATTTATCGTGAATCGAAAAAAATGTTTCAAATAAAAGTTACGCATTTTTTGACCGAGAATCTGAACACATTATAAAAAATTGGGGTTATCATTTAAAATTACAAAGTTACTCCTTCCTCAGCCTCCTGGGGGGACGAGCTGGGTCAAATATTTGCAGAGTTGATTTTCCCCCTCGAAAATAAAAAATTTTATTCGGGACATTTTTCACGTAGGATGCATATTTTTTGAGATATTTCGATCTCTCAAGTTAAAAAACTCACCCTGTATAATCAGAATTTTTTCCCACTACAAGCGCATTTTTTCATAATACATTCAAAAAAATTTCCTACTCTATTAGGAACTTTTTCCTACTACATTTGGAACTATTTCCTAAAACATTTGGAAAAATTTCCTATTCCATTCGGAAATTTTCCCTACTGTATCAGAATTTTTTTTACTACATTCGAATTTCTTTATAATGCATTCGACAAAATTTCCTACTCTATTCGGAACTTTTTCTTATTACATACGGAAAAATGTCCTACTCTATTAGGAACTTTTTCCTACTACATTCGGAAATATTTCCTACTCCATTCGGAAAGTCTTACTCCATTCGTGTTTTTTCTCATTAGATTCGGAAAAATTACCTACAGATTAGTTAGAAAAAATTCCAACTGCTATTCGGAATGCTATTCGTTCTCAAAAGGGTACAAGAAATCGAAATTTTAAAAAACTTATAGGCAAATCTAGGAGAAATAAAATAGTAACATATCAGAAGTTGATTTCGGATTGCTTTTTATTGCAGCCAGCACGTCATACAAAAGTTGATCAAAGTGTTTGTATGTTTTTGCATTTCTTTTATTTGAGGTAGGCTTGACAGTTATTTTATAATATTATAAAGTAAAATCATAAATTGCTCTTAAACATAATTTACTATGTTTTTGCATCCAGAAAAAGATTTCTTCTCGTTAAAGTGTTTTTCCACAAGCCTCTTTGTTGTCTCTTCACACCGCTGTACAGAAAATATGACGCAGTCGTAATACTTAAATATTCCCCTATAAAAATAAAATGTTTCAATTAATCATTTGGATTTACTATTTTTCATTCATGATTTTTAAATACAAGAACGAACGCGCGCTCCGCGCGCATGTACGTTCTTTTTCAATATTATACATATAATTTATTATATTTTAAATTCAATGATAACAATTCAAATCCCTTTTATATCCTTTACATTCTATTAAAAGTATTAGAAATATCTTCAAATTCCACGAAATCCTTAAAAATTCCAGAAAATTTTTCAAACTCATAAATCTTCTGAAATCCACATTAACCCGTGCAGAAATTGCCCGATTTTGTACATAATACCGATCTGGTTCCGATCTGGCTCTGATCGGTATGAACTCTATGTCCCATACTGGGGTCAGACCGGGACAGACCAATTTCCTACTGAAACGCCATCTGCATACGCTTACAAGAATTAGTGCTGGTTATTTATTTTTTTCGATAGTGCAGTGACATTTGAATATTAATTGTTTATAGTATTCAATTAATTATTGAAAATGCCTAAAGTGAGTACGCTACGTGCTCGAAGGCACCTCGCACTAGCCTGTATACTTCGAAACCTGCGTGAGGAAAATGAAAGTAAGTATAAATTATACTCTCTCTGAAGCTCATTGAAACTTAACCTAAAAGAAATGAATAATCAGTTCAATTATTTTTTTAAATAAATATAAATAAAATGATTATAGATCGTAATGCAAGTGATCCGGAAGTTAATGTTGTTCAACGACCCGTTCAACTTGTGAATTTGGAAGAACCAGAAAATTTAGATCCAATTGAAAATTAATTTCCAGCTGAAATCAACGCAGTTGCAGGTACAGTTAATAGATTTACAATTAATCAACAGGGATTTAATAATGAACTTTACTGCTGTTAAAGAAGTGGCAAACAAGCACTTATTTAAGAAGTATAACTTCTGCACACACTTCCTGGGTAATTGACTGATTATTACTGTAAAATATTAAAAAGAGAACTACAAATCTTATACTACTAATCATATAACTTTCTAAATAGTATAATTAAACATTTTTTCTAAAACCTGTTCATTAACCCCGTACAACTTTAATTTTAACTTAAAATACCATTATCATTATATATTTTTTCTTTCAACTTTTATTTGTGTTAAATTCGAAACCACGGAGGAGGAAGCTCTAAGCCATATTGGAACAATAATTGGAAACGCTAAAGATTGAGGTGATCGTCGCAAGGAGAGGACCAAGACCACGCAGTACTAGGACCAGGACCACTTTTTACACTTGTAAAATATAGTTAAGTCGTGTTAAATAAATAAAATTTTATAATTTATAAATTGCTCTTTATTTTAAAATTAATAAAATTTATAATAATAAAACTGATCGGGTACTGATCGGGCTTCCCGATCGGAAGTTCCGACCTGGCCCCGGTCTGGGCGTGTGTTTTATCCGCGACCTGGCCCCGATCGGGATTCCCGATCTGGGTCCAATCTGTCCCGGTCTGGCCCCGATCGGAGCCATATAAAAATTTCTGCACGGGAAAATCCATGAAAATCAATAAAAGTTCCTAGAAACCTTTTGCAATTCCATGATAAACTTTAAAATCTCTTTATATCTTTTATATCCCTTAAAAATATTACATAGAAATCTTATCAAATACTCATAAAATCATTTAAATATCAGAAAAATCTCTCAAAAATCACTTAAAAGTCGTTAAAAATGTACATAAAAACTTTCAAAATCATTACTCTCTTGAAATCCATGTTAAAATTAGTAAAAATGTCTAAAAATTTCTAGCAAACTCTGGAAACTTCTCAACTCTTAAAATCATTAACGATTTCATCAATTTCATGAAATCCTTAAAAATATTACAAAATCTTTTATAAATTAGAAATATTTTTTGAAAACCTTCGAAATCTTTGTAAATTCTACAAAATCTTTTAAAAATCATAAAAAGCTTTTGAAATTCTCCAATAAAATTTTCTATAAAGTTTTAAATTCCTTATTTAAATCCCACAAAATACAAATGTTGAAAGTCATAAAAGTACCTTGAAGTCCGATTGAAATCTGATCAAAGTCGTGAAAAACTTCTTGAAATTCTTTTAAATTCTACGATAAAATTTAAAATCCCATTATCTCACATGAAATCTTTAAAAATTCCCTTAAAATTCCTAGATTTTCAATATATTTCGAGTTTATACTCGTGTCAAAATGATTATTAATGAAACCAAATTCAAAATTTCATATTCAATTCACGCGGAATTTACGATTCGGTAAGTATCGATTGTCGAAAATCACTATCGATACCTACACGACGAATCAGGAGTGTGGAATAGGCGTTACGATGTTTCGACTTCTACTCAATCATCTTTTTAGAATAGATTTTTGTTCTAATTGTCTGTAAAAATCTGACCCTGATTAGACTTAGGCGCCATTATTACATTATTACAAGCGTAAGACATTCTAGTTATGTATTAAACATTTGACTAAAGAAATTTAAAAAGTTGAAAATGTTTGAATTTGAACTGTTGCAACTTGTTATTGTTAATTAGTAATTGAAAAAATGTTGCACAATTTTTGTTTTTCGCAAGAACCTTTTGTATTTCCTTTGGAAAAATTTTTCATTTGATGAAGCATGTTTTCAAATTCTGACTATCATTTCCTTTCTTAAACTACGAATTAATGGAATAAAAACTCACGTGCATTCGCTCTTCGTAGGTTTATTTTGAACGGGTAACATGTAATCATTGTTGTAAACTACGCCAAGTGGTGCATCAGTTCCGTAGCAATCGGAAAATGCAGCCACGGTACGTTTGGCCTTGAAGCATTGAGAGTCATACTTTTCGAGTGCATCTGGAAATTTCCATGAGAGAAAAATCTGATTTATCATCTGGTTATTACCCTTCAATTGAACGGCTGTCTGTTGGTAAATGTGTAATACATGTTTCAAGCAATTGTTCAGATATATGATATGTATGCCTTTATGTATGCATGTATTTATTTTATGTACGCATGTATTTATATGCGTTTTGAAATTATTGTGTGGTGGAGTATTTGTGTGTATGATTGTTTTATTGTGTTTGTGCATGTTTTAAAGTGTTTCTGCATACGTGTTTAAGTGTGTTGAATTATTTAGGATAAGATAAAGAGTGTTTCTTTGATTGTGTTTGTATGTGTTTGAACGTGTTTGAATATGTTTATGAGTTGGAGCCTTGAAGTGGATTTGTAAACAATTCTTTCCCTTTATTATATATTACAGGAAGAATGTTGGGTACTACTTATTGTTAGTATAAGTATCAACTTTTACACATGATTTCAGGGCGATTTAGAAAAAAATTATAATTTCATCCCCTCTAACTGATGTTCTATATAATTAAATAAAAAACCATAAACAATTGAAGCTTCTTACCATATCCAACATCAGAGCAGACCCTTTTCAGAAACCTCTCAAATACAATTTTTTTCTTTTCCTCTCCCAAACGATGATTTTCGTCCATGCAGGTTTGAACCAAATCTGTAAAGTGTTGCAAGTATATTTTCATGTCAGGATTCTCTACACAATGTTTTTTAGTAAATGATTCCAAATCAGCAATGTTCCTAGCAGTAGAAATTGTCTCGAAGATTTTCTTCGTTGCAGTCATGGAAATATTCATGTACGGAACGTGAAAATGGAGAACACTTTCGAACAGATTAAGACCGTTGATTTCGCACATCCGGTGCAATTCGTTGATTGTCACTTCGAAACGATCTTCTGTTTTGTATAAAGAAAGAGGCACACCACGAGTGGAAACTGACGTTGTCAAATCTGGGAAGAATATATTATTATTTTATTGAATTTTACAGCTTATAATTCATTTTATAAGCTGAGTTTAATATATTATTCTATAAGAAATGCCTAGATAAAATACATAGACTTACAGCTGACAATTATAAAAACAAAACATGATTGAAAAACACTTAAAGTTCCCATATTGATGAAATTATTAAAACACAGAAAAATTAACAATTGTGGTCAACTTGGAAGGTCAGAAGTATTGAAATGTAATGTAATGTCTCACTTTAATGTGAAGTCTGCCAATAACAACAGCAGACTGATGAGTATTGGTAGTTGCACAAATGTTTTTGAGGACATTTCAAAGAGAAGGTACTAATTTCAGTGTAATATGTAATTTTCATGACTACACGTGAGTTCAATTCGCCGTGAAACTAATATTGTGGTAGGGATGGAATTCTCCAGTGCATGAACGTCTTTAAATTTCTTGCAACAAAGAAGGAATTAGGTTGGGGAGATAGACTTCAGATAAATAATAATATTTACCGAAAAAAATTCATCATTAAGGCTATGTAAAACTTAAAAAATTTTCCATTTCATTGATTTTCAATTATACCAATTATTCTACCACAAAAATGAATATTTTGCCGAGAGATTTTAGAGAATGATAGAGAACATTGAAATGGAGGTTTCAAATGCAAACCACCCACAGTATGCGCCACATACTCCTCAATAAAACTACTACAACCATCCACAGCTTCCTTCTTCCATGCTGTTGGTTCAGCCATCTCAACCAAGTTCTGCCATCCAATCACCTCAATCATTCCTTTGTTTGGAATTCTATTATATTATTTTGAGTATTACTTTTATATTTTTCAGGCTAAGGAAAGAGGAAAACGAAATTCATCTATTCTGCAAAAAGTTAATACCCCAGATAACAATTTTCCGACACACTAACTGCATAATGTCGGCAGGCCCTGCGGATATACCAGCATGTCTGACGGTAGATATTCAGACATATGCGAGTGCATATGTTGTTCAGTACGCCATCAGACCTGCGATAGCACGCCTGACGTTGAAATCGCTTTGAATCTTCTACAGGCCCTGCAGCCCGTCTGCAGTTACTGTGCTGTTACAAGAAAACATGAACGCTATGATTGCAATCTGCTGACCGTGTGCATGTATTCTGTGCCAACACAGCCAGATGCTGATATGCTGAAGCACAATTGTTATCTGGGACACTACACTCTCGAGATAGTCCCCGTCTCGGTTGGGTCGGGGACAAACACGAATATGTTGGATGCGTCATCAATTCAGGAACGTACCCCTAGTATGTACATACCAGTATTACCAACGCGGGTGCCACGATGATGTGCATGCGTCGTGCATGGCGCGATTGGATGATTAGTTACTTTTGAATGGTTGCATCTAATTTATTGCTTTTCGCGCTGTTTAAAATGCTGAAAAAATATATTTATTTTTACATTCTCATCAGAAAGAATGTATTAGATTTGTGTAAAATTTGACCCCATCAGTTTTCATCAAATGTCCACGTTTTGGGACCCCCTGAACCCGAAAAACATGTTTTTGCGAATGTGTCTGTCTGTCTGTGTCTGTCTGTCTGTCTGTCTGTAGATTTTAGTTTGTTAGCACGATAACTTTCGAAAGAATTGACCGATTGGATTGTCCTTTGATATACTCTTTTAGTATCCTAAAATAAAGGTCAAATTCGTTGGTCAGTCATTTTGGATAAAAATTAAAAAAGTTGGAGCATTTTGAAAATTTTTGAAACCACTTTTTTTTTTAATTTAAAAATTCTAATGACAGATGTTCGTAGTACTCAAAAAGACGAGCAATTTTTCTTAATGACTTTTTTGGATAAAAAAAAATTGAAAGACTTATAATATTTTGTAAATTCAAAAAAATGAAATAAAACTTGAATTAGAAGCCAAACAACACACGATATGAAAAAAAGTCTAAAGATAAAAAATGTTTCTTTTTGAACACTCTATAGGATAGACATAATAACTTTTTGAATTTCCTTAAAAAATCGAAAATTCAAATTTTGAGCCAAATAACGCGAGATACAGAGAAAATGATAAGAAATATAATTATTGGCCTTAAAAAGATCTACAAGTTCTCCTTGAGCCATTTTTCAACAGGATGAGTAGTTTTCGTTTTAATAATGAAAAATATTGTTAAACAGAGCCGAGCGCGAGGTTTAAATGAAACATCGAGCGCGAAGCGCGAGTGCCCTGATGAGAATGTGCTCCTTAAGGTCGATAGAATCTTAAGTAAATTAGTTTTTATTTGCATTCCATTCCATTTTGTAGTAATTTAAATAAAAATAGGCGCAAGCGTCGCGAAGCGCAACGTGTGCATGAGAATGTGCCCGCTTAAGCGGTCAGATTTTTTTTTATTATGAAGAATAGTTTTTAATTCTGAGCAAAATTAAAAATAATTAAATCACTTTTCTCTAAATAAAAAATATACTTTACTAGAGTGACGTATTATAAATATAATAATAATTTACAAATTATAAATAGAATAAATAATGGAAGTATATTTTTTTCGCAGAATACTTAAGAATTAATTAATTTTTGTCTAATGGATAAATCTGTAAGTAAAAAGTTCATTCTTCATAATAAACAAAAACATTTTTTTAGCATTTTAAACAAATTTTAAAAAAAACTTCAATTGTGTGCAGGAAAATAAATATTTTTTTAAATGTATTTAACATAACGTAAATTATTATTATTAGGTTTTCTAATTCCCTAACATAATCATGATACTTTGGTAAACATTCTGTGCGCAATTTCAACCAATTTTTAACTTTTAAGATGCCTTCTAAAGCCTCTTCTGTTGCCGTTGTTTCCATCAGTTCAGGATCTTCAAGAATAGCTTGGCTTGTTTCGATTTTATTTACTCTCTAAATCTGAATCAGCGAATTTCACTGATTTGGTATGGTTTTCGCTGATTCAGATTTAGAGAGTAGAGGAACTGCCACACATTTATCAATCGTTTCTGTTGCGATAAAATAAATAAAGGAACACTTTTGCAGAATAAAAGTAATCGTAAATTTATTAAAAAGAACGTGAAGAGCGCTGGGTGAGAACAGAAAGAGACAAAGACAGAAAGACAAGTGCTCTAAGCGAAAAAGAATGAAGTAGCGAGTCTACTCCTTCGTTTAGGTTTTAGGCGATCTCTGCCGGTAAATAAACATATAACTCGCAGTCGACAACGCGCCAAGTATTTGAATTAATTCGTGTAACAGTTTCAAAACCTATAGGACCACTATCTGAAGAGTTCTGCCAACCGCAATCGCTTTCCTTGTGATCATTTTCAAACCAATTCAGGAGAAATTCTCTTGACTGCTCTGCTGAATAGTATTCGTTATTAGATAACACTTCAAAAACCTGAACAGAAATTTCATACGGAAAACCTGGAAAATCAATTCCAGAGTCCTCATAACGAAAACCTGGCAAATCAATTCCAGAGTCCTCATGAGGAAAACCTAGCAAATCAGTTGGGTATTCCTGTTCGGTTTCATTTGCAACAGCAATGAATAGAGGATCCTGAATGTTGACGAAGCTTGGAGCTGTGTTAAGGTTGCAAAATTTGATGTTTTTGTTCTTCAGGTAACCCTGAGTGTTTCAATCTACCACCCACTCTGAGGATCCCGTATTTATCTAAGAACGGTTTTAAGGGAATCAATCGACTTTTATAGCTAAGGTAATCTAAGAAATTTGGCGATTTCCACACGGGCAATCCCGGAGGTTAACTTCTTTTAAAAATTTAGCAGCTCCCCAGGTGGAAAAGTCGGAGTACTGCCAATTATTACAACCGGCACAGTGCTATGTCAATTGTACAGGGACAGTAATGCCAGCACTGACTGTCAGTATTGCGCCAAGTGTTGGCATACTACTGGCGTAGAATTATTTTAGCACTGACGCAGCACTGACTGTCAGTGCTGGCAAGTAACCGAATTACGAGTAATGCCAAACATTGGCACAATACTGTCACAATAGCGGACCAGTACTGCCCTTTAGAGTTGGCAATCAATTGACGTATTAGTAACACGGAGTGTCGTTACAGTATTGGCACGGCACTGGTACAGTATTGTCCCTTTATTTTTGTCAATTAATCGGTATATTATATAATATATTATAAAT
>UCOK01006341.1:0-36975 GCA_900474325.1 Synergus umbraculus | reverse complement strand
CCCCCCCCCCCACCCTCCCACATTCATATAATATGAAAAGCATCCATCCCAATTGCAAGGGACGTGAATACTGGAATTCCAGACCTGCCGCGGATAGTCGCTTTATCCTCTCGAAGCAGTCTGTACTCTCTATTCGTTCTCTAAGTACCCCCTCCACTCCCCACCACTCCTCAAACCTCCCCACTCTTCGACAACAACCACGATTCATTCTAGTGATTCGGAATAATGTTAGGATGTTGATATTATTATTTGGTTTGCAATTTACATTGGAAAGGATTCTTTTTGTGATATGATGTGGAAATGTTTTTTTGAGGGGGGGGATTAGGCTGACTTTCATACTAAGTCATTGATTTTCAGTCAGAGAGACTGAATTTTAGTCTTAGTTTTTGACTGACTTTCAATCTTTGAATCGGATTGAAATGTCCAAAAACTCTGATAATACCCAATTAAGTCAGATTAAAATATCCCAGGATACGGATTAAGTCGGATAAGAACTGATTCAATTGGATGGAAATACGGATAAGGATAGAATAAAATAACTATATCAACTTCGGATAAGTGCGGATTAATTCCAAAAAGGTCAGATTTAGTCGGATTAGGCCGGATTTAAGATTTAGATTAATTTTAAGATTTAGATTAATTATATGAAACCACCCCCGGTTTATTATAATTAAGAAGATATTTTAAAGTGCAGAATGTTTTCCGATTTAAAAAAAAAAAAGTGGGTGGAATTCTAGAGCTGGTTAGACGAAATCCAGGCTCAAAGAATTTTTGAAAATATCCAAAATTACAGGATTTATGCCATCTTGAATTGTTTAATCGAATTTAATAAAAAAAAGGTCCATTTAAAAAAAAAATACTTTGATTAGAAGGGAAAAAAATCGCAGGGTAGTTTCGTCGAGTCGGCAATTGCCACCCCACCCCCCTCCGCTCCTCAACCCCTCTTGATGTCTTTTCTTCAATGCTGAGAGGTAGGGGTTGCTTTCGGTTCTCGCGTTGACAGGAGCGGGCGCTAGCAATGATTAATGGCTTAGAGCATTAACGGACTATTGACAAACACGTTTCTCATCGCGGATGCACTCCCTCCACTTTTCACTTGCCCCCTCTCCATCATTCGGTCCGACATGGTTGGTGATTCGCGGAATTTCATCAAGGCCAAATTCGAAGAGAAGCAGGTGGAACGAAAAGTCTATTCGTGAAGTGACATTTATCTGAAACGGAAAAGGAAGTGAAAATTGATTTCGCCCTTTTAGAAAATAATTACATTTTTAAAATGTGTTGACTTGTGGGAAATTCAGTCAGTTCAGGAGACTTCAGAAGACTTTCGTAATTTTTTGAGACTTCTTGTGAGATTCGATGAATTCTTAATACCTCAGAATTCTTGAACATTTCAGGGACTTCTTAAGACTTTTTGAACATTTCAGGACCTTCTTAAGACTTCTTGAACATTGCAGACTTCTTAAACCTTTAATGTCTTTTAGAAACTTCTTGAATAGTTTAGGGGCTTCTTAAGACTTTTTAAAGAGTTTGGTGACTTCTGGAGACTTCAGAGACTTCGTGAAACTTCGTTCTTAAATCTTGAGAAACTTTTGATGACATTTAAAACTTTACTGAGCTTTAGAGACTTTTTGAAACTCTGGAGACTTCCTAAAACTTTAGGGACTTCAAGAGCCATCTTGAAAGTTAATAGATTCTAGAAAATTTCAGTGAGTTTGGAACACTTTTTGAAACTTGAGACAAATCGTGAGACTTCTGGTAACTTCTTGTAACTTTGGAGACTTCATGAGCCTTCTTGAAACTTAAAAGCGTCATGAAAATTTGAGTAAGTTCTACTTCTGGAAGCTTCCTGAAAATTTAGTGGCTTCGGAAGACTTCTTAATAATTGAGGGTCTTCATGAGACTTCTTGACACTCGAGTGACTTACGGAAACTTCTTAAAACTTGAGAAACTTTTTGAGACTTCTTAAAGATTAAAATAGAGTATCTTTTACCTCAATATTCTTATCGTCACCAAAACATATTTTCATAATTTTTCCGGTATATCTTCGGCCCCTTTTTCTTCCGGAACATATAAAAGATGAAAGGAGACAAGCACGAAAGAAAGGCGGACTTTCTTAAACGCACCACCTCGTCAACGATGAATGGCGAAAAGTAACATGGGGAAAGTTCTTCCTCTATTCGAGATGCTGCGACAAAAACGCATCTTAGAGTCGACCAAGGTGAAATCCGTTGATATCGTGCCCGAATCCCGGTTGTCCCGAATGACACACCCTAAATAGGCAACCACCCCACAGGCTTTTGATGCTAGCCTATCTTTCGATGCCACCTACGTCACAATCGCCGATAACATTCAGCAAGTCTCGTTATTTAAAGTTTAAGACGACGATGAATAGCGAGGATGATGAAGGTTATCAATGGGGAATAAAGCTGAGACGAGTATTCGATTGTAGGGACACGTACTAACGAAACACGATTTTCGAATTGAATACAAAGGTTGTATGGTCCGTAGATTAAAATTTTACATCATTTAAATACCCAATACCTTTGGATATAAAAATCAACACAGAAAAAACAAGGACTAAAAGTGTTTACAGCTGAAATCAGTTTTTAGGCTGAATTTCAGTCTTAAGTCAGGTTTTAGTCTTGTTTTAAGACTAAAAACTGACTTAAGACTGAAATTCAGCCTAAAAACTGATTTCAGCTGTAAACACTTTCAGTCCTTGTTCAAAATTAAGTCCCGACTTTGGCTGAAAGTCGGTCGAAACTTTGTCTGAAAGTCAGTCTTAATTTTGACTGAAAATCAGTCTCGGGTTTGGCCGAAAGTCAGCCGCAATCTTGACTGAAAGTTAAATTTAAATTTGATTGAAAGTTGGTCTCAAATTCAATTGAAAGTCAGTCAAAAGCTTGACTGAAAATCAAACATTTTGACTGAAAGTCAGCTGCAAGTTGGACTGAAAGTCAGTCATAACAAGTTCGACTGAAATTAAATTTCGACTTTTGCTGGAAGTCAGTCGCGCTTAGCTGAAATTCAAACACTTTAGCTAAAAGTTAGTCTCGGATTTGGCTTAAAATCAATCGCAATTTATTATTTTCACTAATTTTTTCAAAATATTAAACTACATTTCTTCCAAGTTTATTATAACAAAACACGTGAAGAAAAAAATTTCGACAGCTAAGATTTAAGATTCCCCTGCGAAGTTGGTCCACCGCTGTTTGGTGGCTTCCGGCCTACTTGACTCAAACATAAATACCCCATAGTAAATTTAGCACCGTGAACCGAGTTCAAGGTCAGTGCTTATGAACTCAGGCGTGAAACATAAAATTAAAAATTAAAACTTATTACCAACTTCAAACTCCGAATCTTATTTAAAAATCGTACTCTTACTGAAACTGCTTTAGTTTTACGAAAACTTTAAGCAATTTAAACGAAATCTTGAAAAGAATTTAAGATTGCGAAAAATAAAAACTAAAATTCCTTAATTTTGCTAATCCGATTCTTAGCAATTATTTAAAAATTACTTGAAATTCCTTGAAATTTCTTAAAATATTTCTAAGTCTTTTGAAATCTTGTCAAATCTTTAGTAATTCTTTAATATCACTTAAAATGTCTTCAAAATCTCTTAAAATTCCTTAAAATCATATAAAATCTCTTGAAACCCTTTAAATGTTTTAAAACTGATTTTAAATCTCTTTAAAAATATTTTTCAATTGCTTGAAATTCTTTACAATCAGTTGGACAATTTAATTTTGCTTCTAAAGTACGAGCGGTGAATTCAAATCCAGCAAAAATAAGTGAAACATAAAAATGTGATGGCTTCAGATAAATTTCAATATTCCCAGATTCTGTTTACAATATCACCATAACCGCTTTTCTGTGATAGGGCAGAAGTAAATTTTATGAAATATTGAAACGACTCATGTACAAATTTACACAACAAGCATAAAAAAATTAAAAGAAGGAAACAACCTGATCGCGCGTTTATTTTTATTGCTAGCGAGAAACAATATATTGCCTATTTATATTTACAAAAACTCATTTTTTCCACGCTCATAGAAAAGCGAAACCGGATTCTTGAAAATGATGTTGATACATTTTTGAAGGGCTACAACATTTTTGTATTAAAAAATGAATAGCTTTCATAATAATTTGGTCTATTCAAGTTTTTGAAAAATGTGAAAGGCGGTGGCACACTCTGTATAAAATAATTTATGGTTTGCCGCCTACGATCCAACTCTCTTGACAACAGAGTATAATAATAATCGTAATATTTTCGCGAGTATGAGCGGAGATTCGGTCTCTGAAATAACTGTGCGCGAGCTTGCAGGAGTTGAGCTTGCAGAGATGATGATCGGAGAGCTTCAGTGCTTGCGAGATGGGAGGAAAGGAGAGAGCAAGAGAGAGCAAGAGAGAGGGAGAGAGAGCCACCTATTTATAGCGTTCTATTCGTTCGGATGGCTTTGGATGATGCTCGGATCTGCCAGGGTGGAGGGCATTATTATGGTAAACGGACGTACGGCTTTCGTTTATTATCTTGCAGTTTATTGTGCTTCCGCAGCCGATTAACTCATCTAGTCACGAGATCAAAAAGTTTTGCTCTTCTGCGTTCAACAACTGCCAAACCTTCTCTCCATCTCAATCTCACAATCGATTTTTCAAAAAAATATAGCTTTCATTTCAAATTTTCATTCTGGGATCGAATCCAATTCAAATCAAGCAAATCCTACACTTCGTTTTGCAGAATCTCTTGAGAAGAAACATGTTCTTTTTTAGAAGAGGAGAATTTTTTTTATAAAATCGAATTATCGCATTTTTCTTGCAAACAATAGATACGCAAAATGTTAGGAGAATTTTTTGCACAGTTGAGAAGGTTCTACAAAATGTTCTTTTACTCATTTATAATATTTTGCAGTATTTCTGAGAAAAATAGAAAAATTCAAAATATTTAATTAAAAATTAAGATTGATGAACGAAATAATATGGAACAGTAGCTGATAAATAGAAAAGTAAATTAAATTGAATTCGATCATTGTGTTGGAGATATTGACGAGTACAATGAACTATCCTAAGAGTCGAAAGAGAGGCTTGCCTTGATATGGCACTAAAAACAGGATTCCATCATTCCATACACGGCCTGTAAAACCGCGGAATTAAACCGGTGCCTCAGTGCAACTAAACAGCAAATCACTGTTCCTTGTACGCTGCAGGCGCATTTTCATGAATGAACATAGTGACTCAGGGCAAATGTCGAAAGAATGGCGAAGAAGATATTTCATAAAATTCAAAGAGGAAACAAGCGACAGCAAAAGAAGAAAAAAGAAATGAAAGAAAAGAGAAGAGGAGAACGAGAAAAGAAAAGAGAGAAAAAAGAAAACAGAAAAAAGGAAGAAGAAAAAATAAAAACAAGAAAGAAGGATAAGGTTCCGAAAATCTGATTCTTTCGATTTTATTTGAACTCAGTACATTTATGTATTTTATGGCGCTAATTTCCCTTTACCATCATTTTCCTTTACAATGATTTTCCTTTACAATTTATTTTTACCATGATTTTCCTTTACCATTTCCATTTACGATTTCCCTTTGCCATTTCCCTTTACCATTTCCCTTTAGAATTTCCCTTTATCGTGATTTTCCTTTAAAGGAAAGTGGTAAATGGAAATTGTGAAGGGAAATGCTAAAGGAAAATGATAAAGGAAAATGATAAAGGGAAACGGTAAAGGAAAATCACCGCGTCAAAATATTTACATAGTTATACTGAGTTTAAATAAATAATTCAGAGGAATCAAATTTGCGGAACTGCACCCAAAAAGAAAAGAAAAAAGTGAAAAGAGAAGAGAGAAGAGAGGAGAGGAAAGAACGAAGAGCAAACCAGCTAGCCATCGGCTATTATTATCATTATCCACTTCCCAGTTCCAATCTTCCCCTTTCAGAACCACGAGAGACAATAAGCAGTTTGTACTTGAGCATGTATTGTCTTCACTCTTCATGAGCTCGCATTGTTCACGTTGTTCTCACATATACGAACATATAACCAATCTCTCACCCAAGTTTCACGCCCTGGCTCTTAACTCGGAATTTCAACACTTTTCAGAACGAAAAAAAAATATTTATCAAGAAACGTGTTAATTCAAGGTTTAAAAGCTTTTCGATTGACTTGAATTCCTCTTATTATCGAAGGCTTGAAAAAAAAGTAGAAAAAAAAATTATATTGACGGAGGTTCGAACCTTTGCTTCCTGTGCTTTCTGTTGACCAAGATTAATAATTCTTATTAAAAAAAC
The DNA here is from genome assembly GCA_900474325.1 of Synergus umbraculus. Taxonomy (NCBI): domain Eukaryota; kingdom Metazoa; phylum Arthropoda; class Insecta; order Hymenoptera; family Cynipidae; genus Synergus; species Synergus umbraculus. The sequence goes on along the minus strand of UCOK01006341.1, from coordinate 30,699 downwards.
AAATTTTCGAGAAAAAACAATTATTATTTAAACAATTAAAATTTGTTTAAACATTTAAAAATTAATTTTCAAATGTTGATAAATATTCCACCAGACAAATAGTAATAATCTTTAATAAAAAACAAATTTTGAAAAGAAAAATATTTCAAACAAATTCCATTTGTTTAAATAAGTTACACTTAATTAAAAGAAGTTAATAAATATTCCACTACACCAACTAATATAATTTTTATTGAAAAAAGCGAGAATAAAGTGCTCAGAAGAGGGTCGATTTCATGAAAAATTGACATTTTCGTTTTTAAGGGTAGTTTTCAAGGCAAGTGGGCATATATCTTAGGGGTTCCAAAAACCATATATCTAATATATAAATTTCATCGTTAAACCACCCTAATATTCTAAAACATTTTAATTTTTAAAAAACTCTATACACTAAAAAATAACAAACTCTAAAAACTAAAACTGCAATTGATTTGAATTGAAGCTGATAAATTACATGAGTGCGCTCGTGGCACGCGCACACACACGTGCTTACGGGAGCACGCGCAACATTTCTCCCCTCAATCGCTTCTTCGTAAACCCCACCACCCACACTCCCTAACTCCCCCCCCCCCCCAACCCCTCCAAGCCTACAAGAGCAGTGATTCGCGTTCTCCACAAAGTACGAGCCAACGGTCGCGAGTTCGCTGTCGTTACACGCGCAAGGGTTGTAAATTATCGCAGGACGTGGATGAATGTGTCCTCGAATGGAAAATAAAAATCATAATAAAAGAGAACACGATGTACGATATCCCAGAGTATAATATCCTGCGGATGTACGTAAACCCCCTTTCCACAAGTTACTTTTACTTTTTGTTTTGAAAAGCTCGTTTTTCAAGTAAAGCCGAATAGAGAGAAAGAGATGGTGAGGAGGGAAGTGGGGGGCTAGTTAATTAAAAGAATGTCATTGTTTGCACCTCAATTTCAAATATTTTTTGCTTTATTACTAGAATTTCATATTCGCGCTTTTGTAAATAATTTATTCTTGTGGCAATTTTGAAAAATTTTAGTTTATATTAGAAATCCTTTGAATTATTTTTAAATTTCATTAAAATATTCGTCTGAATTCCACAGCTCAACCTCATGCCTCAATTCTATAGCTCAACCTCAAGTCTCAACTCTACAAATCATTAATTTTCGACAAACTTTTAGCCTATTACCTTTTACTTCAACCTTATACATAACTCAACATTGTAACTCAACCTTTTGTATCTATCTTGATGTTCAACCCTATAGCTCAACCTTATAACTCAATCTTGCACCTTAAACTTATAATAAAACCTTCTAGCTCAAATTTCTAGTTCAACCTTCCATTTCAAACGCATAGCTCAACACCATATATCAACTCTATGGCTCAACATTACAGCTCAACATTATAGCTCAACATTTTGCCTAAACACTATAGCTCAAAATTTTGCCTTAACATTATAGCTCAACTTGATACCGCAATACATATATTTATACCTTAACTCTATATCTAAACCTTATGCCTCAACATTATAATTTAATCTGTTGTCTCTACTTTAAAGCTAGAATTTATAGCTCAACATAGTAGCTCAACCTTTTTCCTCAACTTTTTAATTCAACCTTTTATCTTAAACTGATAGCTAAACCTTCTAGCTTAACCCAATGCCTCAACCTTATAATTTAATCTGTTGTCTCTACTTTAAAGCTGGAATTTATAGCTCAACATAGTAGCTCAACATTTTGCCTTCACCATACAGCTCAACTCGATGCCTCAACCTTAGAACACAGCCTAATACCTGCTCAAAAATATAATAAATTGTAAAAAAACTGAACCCAATAACTCAATTTTATCTCTTAACCGGGTAGCTCAAAACTATAGCTCAACCTTCTAGTCCAAACCTTTATTCAACCTTATATCTCTACCTTATAACTCATTCTAATAATTCGACTTTATATCTTAATCTTATAGCTCAACCTTGTGGCTCAACCTTCCAGTTCATCATTCTAATTCAACCTTTTACGTTAACCATACACCTCAACCTTATACCCCATTCTTACTTTAACTCCTGAAATTCCTCGACGTTATTAAAATTCTGTTCAATGTTATTTTTCGAAACCACCATAAAAAACGACTTTAGGACAAATGCGTTTGCGTTAGAGCGTCTTTTGTCTCGGTCTAAGAATGAGTGTTCTCAATTCGGATTCCTGCTCGTGAATAATGGTGACCATAAAGTTCTTTCTTGCTCGAAACAAATGAAGAGGGAGTGGGGGGTGAGATGAGGGTGCCTGACTTGAAACGGAGATAGTCTAAGGAGAAAGGATAGAGTGAGAGAGGAAGAGAGAGAGAGAGAGAGTGAGGAACAGAGGAAGTGAGAATAAAAAAAGGGTCCGACAAAGGTTACTATTTATAATCGTCGCGGATGTTACCGAGGAGGGAGATCGCTTGGGTCATAGTCGTTGCGGTTCTTGGCATGCGAGGCTGCGATATATTAATAATGGGAGCAACAAAGCCGTTTAGAAGGAAGAATACGAGGGAACGCATAAGGGGAATCCACGATGCTACTTATGTCCGCCTCTCCTTTCTCTTTCCTTCTCTCCAAGTACCTTGGTACCAAGTTGCCTTTGCCAAGCAAAATCTTGGAATTAGTCTTTCATATCCAAATATTATATTCATCGAAATAACGAGAGATTTTCTAAACTCCTATCTTCGAACTAATTTTTCTTCCATACTTTATCTCAAAATTTTAAACACCCTCCTTTCAAATCACTTTTCCCTACCATAATTTTATCTCAAAAAGGATTATGAGGACCTTATATTTATAAGCGGAAATTATCCAGGAATATCATATGGGCAAAATTTATTAGACACCCTGAATTTATTTTAGATTAGAGAATCGGATCAAAATAATGAAAACGGGAGAATTGTCGCACTGACAAAACATTTTCTCTGTTTGGTCTATTCCTTTCTCTCCTTTTTCTCAAGAAGAGCATCTCTATCCGGCTCTCTTTCTCGGTGATCTAAATTCGTCCCGGGCATGGACGAGATGCTCGCTTACGGCTTACGGTTAGCTCGCATGCACGCATCTTGACTGGCGACTCATTCATAAGAGAGGACACGGGGTTGCATGGGAGAAGGGCGGAGGTGGCATGAGGAGGAAGAGCAACAGGGAAAGAGAAAAAGAGAAAGAGGAAGAGAAGGATGGAGAGAGGGTACGAAAGAGCGCCGGAAACGCCGCGAGCCAATGTTCATTCACAAGCGGTTTGGTTGTCGTCTTCGTGGTCTTCTTCGTGGTCCTCTTCTTCTTCTGGTTCCTCTTATTCTTCGTCTTCTTCTTCTTCTTCTTGTTCTTCTTCTTGTGCTTCTGCTGCTGCACCGCGACCGACGACGACGTCGACGTCCACAAATGGGAGCAAAACGTCCCGACGCCACCGCCGCCGCCAAGCATAAATCTCTCTCTTCTTCTACCCTCCCACTGCTTTCCTCGCCCAATCTATCCCTACACCCCAGACTCGTATCGACATTTTGTGTGGGCCCAATCTTATAAAATGTGGGAATTGTCTTCATGAGTATTTTTGATGATGGAGAAGAAGAATTTTGATGAAGAGTGTGGATGATAGGCTCTGTTATTGTATTTGGAGTGTGTATAGCTCAACTTTATAGCTCAACATTTACTTACACCTTATACTTATAATTGAATCTTATAGCTCAACCTTTTATTTCCACCTTATACCTAAACTTTCCTTCTCAATATTATGCCTCAAACTTATGCGTGAACCTTACAGCTTAACCTTTTGCCTCAACATTATAGCTCAACCTTCCAGAACAACTTTGTGCCTCAACCTAGTAGCCTGAACCTTATAACTTAACCTTTTACCTAACCATGTACCTAAATTTTCCTACTCAACCGACATATGACTCAACCTTATTGTTCAACCTTGTAGCTCAACATAATAGCTCAACCTTTTGTCTCAACTTTACGCCTCAATCTTATAGTTTGAACTTTTTCCTCAACCTTAAAATTCAACCGTATAACGTAGCTCAACCTAGTAATATAAACCTAAATATTAACCTTATAACTCAACTTTATAGCTCAACCTTTAACGTAAACCTTATTATAGATAAATCTTAAACCTGAACTTTCTAGTTCAACCTTTTACGTCAACCTTAAAAGTAAAATTTCCAGCTCAACCTTTAACGTGAACCTTATACCTAAAATTTCTAGCTCAACCTTTCACATTAACCTTATTATAGCTAAATCTTAAACCTGAACTGGAAAGTTCAACCTTTTGTCTCAACCTTATAGCTCAATCTTACAACTAAACCTTTTGCCTCAAACTCATAGCTCAATCTTATAACTCAACCTTTTAGCTCAACATTTTACGTCAAACTTCAACTATATAAATCCCCTAAAATCCTTAAATTTTTTTAAGTATCTTAAAGCTCTTGGAACTACTTATAATCACTTAAATTTCTTGATATCCTTTAAAATCATTCTATAAATGTTTTGAAATCGTTTTAAATATTTCAATGTTTCTTAATTACAATTGTAATTCATTAAAATCATTTTAAATATCTTTAAATATCGAAAAATCACATAAAAATCTTTAAACTCTTTTAAACTCTCTTAAGAATCCTTCGAAATTCTTTAGTCTTTAAATTATTCTTCAAATTCCTCGAAATTCACTAAAATTACTTGAAATCTCTTAGAATTCTCTACAACGCCGGGTAATAAATAAAATAATTTCTGCTAGCCTATGATTATATCGACCAGAATGTTAAACCAGAAAAATTGACTAAAATATCCAGAAAAAGGTCAACCAGAAACTTCTAATATACTTTTAATAAAATTTATAGAAGGGCATATTTAACACTAGTTTCTGCCAAGAAAAGAACTGGAATTCTGGTTACTCTACTAGAAATTTTTTTTATTAAAGTATTTTAATCATACACCATGCATGTATTGCAGTTTTAAATTATCTCAATGAGCCACATCACATGCGTATTGCAAATAACATTGCATGCATTATTATATACGTGATGTTACAGTTTTCAAATGTTGATATTGTAACTTCACCTACGCAAAAAGGTAAGTGGCACATATTTCTACTTTAAATCAACAAATGTACCTTGGAATCGGGAAATGGTGATTTTCTTACTGAATGACAGTATTTACGACGTGCAATGGCGTGGAATAGTAATATTTACTGCATTATAGTTAGTTTCTTACTATGTTATCATTCCAAGGTGCATTTGTCAATTCAGAATATAGTGACAAGCACTCTTTAATTTTTTCTCAGCATGCATGTATTGTAGTTCTGCATGATATATTCTAAAACCGTAGTATAAATAATTTCAAACACTTTTAACAGTGCATGTGTTCATCTAAGTCAATATGCAAAAATTTTTAAAATATATCAAATAAAAGTAGGTCTCATCCATGTATATATTTTTTTTACAAATATTTTTTTCCTACGAGTGATAGTTTCTGAGAAAATCAGTGGTTCATCGATTTTCATTTTAAAAACTTACAAACCATGGTTCTTCACATTTTATAAACGGAAAATCGTTGCAAAGGAAAATTGTAGTAAAGGGAAATAATAAAAGGAAAGAGGTAAAGGTATATAGGAAATGGTAAATGGAAATCATATAATAAATAGAAATCATGGTACATAAAGTAAAATGGAAAAGGGAAATGGTAAAAGGAAATCATGATAAAGAGAAATGGTAACTGGAAATCATGCTAAAAGGAAATGGTTAAGGAAAATGGTAAAGGGAGATCATTGTAAAGAGAAATCATAACAAAACGAAATCATGGTAAAGAGAAATGGTGAACGGAAAATGGCAAAGGTAAATGGTAAAGGAATATAGTAAAGGGAAATCATGGTGAAGGGAAATGGTAAAAGGAAATCATGCTAAAGAGAAATGGTAAATGGAAATCATGCTAAAAGGAAATGGTAAAGGAAAATGGTAAAGGGAGATCATTGTAAAGAGAAATCATAACAAAAGGAAATCATGGTAAAGAGAAATGGTGAACGGAAAATGGCAAAGGTAAATGGTAAAGGAATATAGTAAAGGGAAATGATGGTGAAGGGAAATGGTAAAGGGAAATGTTAAAGGGAATCTTGTTTCCACCCTCATCCTCCCAATATTTCCAACTCCCTTTATTAGTACGTCCCTGTACCTCACTCCTCTCCTCTCTTCAGCACTTCTACACCCACTATACAGACACACAACATATCTCGAAGAAGATGCTCAAGCAATACATGGAGCACGTAGAGAGCAACACTCATTGTTCTTTTCTGCTACCGGAATAGACTGGTATCCGTGTGCAACGAGTGATTCGGCTCGTGGATGTTCGCGGTGAATGCAGAAATGAATGCAAGGGTCGGCCCGAGCGAATATTAACGAATTCCACCACCTTCTGAAACAGGCAGGCCAAAATCGTGATTCGCTTAAGCCGCAAAGGTCGAGGCTTGAAATAAATTCCATTCCGGTTCCCAAGTCGGGCCTTCCATTCACATATCGGATCAGTGTTTCTGAGACCCGGGTTTAGTCGGCCAACGTACGCCCGACCATTGCTCGGCTATTTCTACTTCCAGCTACAATAATTGATCTTTAGCATCTGATATCTTCAAAGTTTGATAGAGGAACGTGGGACAAAACGGGATGATTTTGCTTTAAGATTTTTTTTTCCATACTAAAGTACTTCTTTTCTGCATTCAACACTATAAGTGCCTCAAACAACTAATATTGTACTGAAAAAGATTTTTTTTGCATTGAAGAAATGCCATGTTCTACTTTTTTAAATTGATTTTTGATTAAAAGTTTCTCGTCCCATTTTGCCCCCGTTTTATAGGGAGCAAAACGGGACGCTTTTTTAAGTAACAAATAATATGCATTGTGCATAAAATTAATTAAAGATGACTAAACAAATATGTGGTTGAACTTGCTGTAATAATTTTTATATATTTATCTTTTTTTTAAATTTAAATTAACATTTGTATTAAAATTAAACTTTATAACGAGGAGTTATATACTTTTTAGGAGTTTTACACTTGTTAAAGAAAAGTAATGAAAGTTTTGTTTTTCTGTTTCAGGTGAGTATCTTCTGTTAATCTCGTTAATTTTCCCCTTCAGACTCTGTAAGTATAAACAAACTTGGGTAGAAATATTTTGTAACAGCTATTCAAAAAAATCTTAGTGAAAAATCAGTAAAACTTCACTGGATTTCAAATACTATTATGCTTAAAATATTTTTTTAAATAATTAAAATCTCTTATTTCTGAAAATTTCAAGAAATACTAAGAATCTTTTTTTTCTAGGCAAATTGTTGAAAGATTGAAAGCATCGAACAGAATTTTATTCGAACAGACAATTCGAAAATACTTTTTACCAAGAAATTTACATGCACATCATTTTTTACTCTTTCAATTATCCGTAACTGGACCGGAACCTGTTCTATGAGTGTAGTTACTTTGCCACGGGAAACGAATATTCTTAGGAGACGTTCTAAATGTTGACATCAATTATACGGTCCAGTAAATGAATCTATTTTCCAGGAAAATCGCGGCTAACCAGAAATTTCCGGCAGGCTATTTTCCTGAAATTGATAATAGGTTCCATATTTCAGTGAATTGAAAGGAATTTTATGATATTTCAACGAATTTTAAAATTTATTAATTTCTGGCCACAATACTATTTCAACAAATTTCTTCCTTATTAGGAATTTGTATAGAAACCTGTAGAGATTTCTTAAGATTTTCAAAAATTTTGAGAAACAAAAAATTCCGAGAATTTTTAAAAGATTTCAAGAATTCACGTTGGATTCTCAGCAATTTCAAGGGATTTCAAAAGATTTCCAGGATATTTTAACAAATTTTAAAAAATATAAAAAATTACAAGAAATGCTATGGAATTTTTTTTAGAATTTTCAGACATTTCAGAGAATTCAAAAGAATTTGAAGAGATTTTTTTGGAATTTTAAGGAATCTCAAGTAATTTTAATAAATTAGAAAATATTTCGTGAAATTACTAAAGATTTTGCCTCCCCTCCCCCTCATTCTTCTGATGCTGCATCACTCAACTCCCTCTGTCAAAATTTCTTTCCGATTTTTCGTATCGTAAAAAGCTTCCAATAATATAAATAAATATAATTTAAGTAAAAATAATTTTGAAATAAGCTAAAACAGTTCATTAATTGAACTGTTCCAATGAAAAAATTTGTTTGGCTCAACAAAAATGTTTTTTTTGACTGTATAGCAACCAAATTTTTTTGTTGAGTCAACCAAATTTTGTTTTATAGAACTAAACAATTTTCTCAGTGTTCTCAGTGTTCATTTTTCTTTCAGTGTATGTAAGAGGTAAATAAGAGGTAAATAAGAAACTGTCATAAATTGATCAGTTAGATACGGTGCGTGACGGCGAGAATGGCCTTCAGTAAAAAAATGTTGGCGACATATGCAAGAACGGTGTTGATGATACCATTCGAACGTTAGTATGCTGATTAGTCTCACTAGCCTACTATTAGTTCGGTAAGTGGATGGTAGTTAGGCAGTGAGTTATGATGAGATCGCGAGCGAGTAGCATTTTCTAGAATTCGAACAAAACATTTACTCCGCTTCTTGTCCCTCAAACCTTTCATCTTATTCACGCCATCTTTGTTCATCTTCTTGCGCACTTATATACTGTGTAGACTGTATAGAAATGAGAGAAACTTTGTCGGGCTGAAAACTCGTTTTCTGAATATTGCAAAAAGACTACGGCTGATTAGTAATCATCTGGATCGAACTGTGAGGTTGCAGTCAACGTTTAACGAGGCAAAAAGACCGGTTGCTGATGATTTAGTGGTCAACGTCATCTTGGGAATGAGGTGTTATTCTGTATGTACAAGAGATCAATGTCATGAATATGAGTTTTCTTTTGGGTGTTTTGGAGGTATAAAGATTGGACACCTTTCGGGAAATTTGATCGATTTCAAAGGGATTTCAAGGGATTTACAAAGATTTTAGGGAATTGCAGGTATTTTTGAGAATGTTCAAAGATTCGAAGAAGGAATTTCGCAGAATTTTGAGATATGTTCAAGGATTTCAATACATTGCACACAATTGTTAAGAATTTGCAGAGCTTTCATGAAATTTAAGAAATTTCCAGCAATTTTATAAGATTTCTTACAATTTTGAAGAATTTTACTAGAGATTTCTTGAAATTTTTGGAATTTCTGGAACTTTTAAGACATTTCAGAGGATTTAGAAACATTTCAAAAGATTTCATGGTATTTCAAGGAATTTGGATATTTTTCAAAAAATGACACTTGATTTTCAGAAAATTCAAATTATTTCATCGAATTTCTTGAGCTTCTAATGAATTTTAACAAATTTCCTGGAATTTGAAGGAATTTAGAAGAATTTAAAAGATCCAAAGAAATTATTTGCAATTTTTGGAATTCAAAGATATTTCAAAGAATTTAGAAATATTTTAAGAGATTTCATGGGATTTCAAGGAATTTTAAAGATATTTTAGGGTATTTAAAAATATTCCTTAGATTCTCGTTGAGTTTTTATAGACGCAATGAAATTTTAAGAGATTTAAAAAAATTTCGAAGATTTCAAGAAATTTTATGGTATTTCTGGAATTTCATCTACGGATTTGTTCAGTTTTTAAGAATTTTTTTTAATTCGTAGGGATTTCGGATAATTTCAAAGATTCCAAAAAATTCTATACAATTTTTGGAATTTTAAGATATTTCAGTGAAATTAGAAATATTTTAGAAGATTTCGTGAAATTTTAAGGGATTTCCTCAAATTTTAAGATCTTTCAAAGAATGGCGAAGATTTAAGATTTAACAATTAATTTTAAATGTAAGATTGACTTGGGATTTTTAGATTTTCAAAATATTTTAGAGAATGTAAAATCATATCAATAGATTTCATAAAATTTCAAGTAATTTTATTAAATTGTTATTAATAAGGGCGTATCTTATATGAGGTCAATAAGGTCACATTCTTGTTAAAAGGGCGTATGTCATATGGGGTCAATAAGGGCGTATCTCATTTCGACACAGAGAAAAATTGAATAGTCAAACTTAATATCTATTATAGATAGTCAAAAAATTAAATTATAAATATATTCATCCTAAATATCTAGATATTCATCTTAAACATCTAGATCATCCATTTTTCTTCTTGGACTCTGAATCTTAATTGCTCTGAATAAAAAATACGTAATATATCTATATAATATCAGAAAATTCATGATAGGTTCAAGACATTAAACTTCGATCCTCAAACGAAAACGGCAGTCAATACTCTGTAATCCACATTGCAAGACGTTCTTATTGACGTTAGTCAGTATCACCTTCGTCTCCTTTTCCATCTACGAGAACATAACGTTACGTAAACGTAAGCTATGGCTAGGTCGCTGCAGAGAAGCCTCCAGGGTAAAGCCGTGTCTTGCCTCAATCGTCTCATACATTCTATGTGTACTCACACGTTTGTGTTCCTTCGGTAAGTGCAGAAGCGCATGCACAATACAGGACATAATACAATACATATATATATATATATATGTGAGTGTGCTTTCCTATATATATATATATAGGAAAACACACTCACATCGGCGCACAAATAAACCTGCACCTTGCTATCGTTTCCTATTCGCGGAACCGAAGAGAAACGGACGAGAATGGCGTCGGCGCCACATCCCTTTCATGTCCTCCACAAACCGTTCCATTTCTCTTCCACCCCCATCATCCCCCAACTACCCCAAGCCACCCCTTCGTGGCCTCCTTTCCACCCTCAAACATTATCCCTCCGGGTACATCCTCCGCATAGTCGACCTGCCTCTCGAATACCGTCGCATCTCGTCCGCCCTTTTGTTCTAGAGAACTAACGCGTTTTTCAAAAATAGATCCAGAAATGCATGAAGAGAGATCGTGCAAAAAATTGTTTTCATGCGAGGTTTTTGAAAAGGAGGAATATGGAGAGAAGTCATTAATGTAACCGATCTCAATTAATGTTTATCAACTTTCTGCATTGAATGAGGTTGTTTTCTTCTAATTTGAATAATTTATGCCGATAAGATTATTTTAGTATGTGTTCTGCAAAATTTTAGGAGATATTCTTGTATTTCAGGAATTTTTAGGAATATCTTAACAATTCTTTATAAATCTATTGATTATTGTTGCAATATATCGAAATATATCGAACTATTGAAGTGTATCTAATATTATTGAAAAGTATCGATTTCTGTCGAAATAAATTGGATAATTCTGAAATATATCGAACTATATAATTGTTACTATCAAGCTATATCGAAATACGTTGAAATGTATCGAAATCATCGATTATTATTGCAAAATAACGAAATATATTGAAAAATATCGAAGTACGTGATCCCTAAATTTCAATCAAATTTTATGACATAAAAAAGTAATTGAAATTTTATAAGATGGGAACATCAAAAAATTGTGAAAATAACTGTGCTTTCTAAAACGAGAACTGCGCTGTAACACTTTTTCCCAAGAGAAGTTACGTATTTTAATTAATTAAAATAGCAGATTTCGTTTTAGAAGATCTTGTTTACAAATAACTTTCCGATTGAATGTGTGTGCTGTGCATTTAATGAAGTAATTATTATTTCTTCTAATTTGAATAATTCATGGTCTGCGATAAGAATTAAGTAGTCGATTATATTTTATGCTTATGCTCTAAAAGTGAGTTGTCCACTCTCAAAATGGAAATCCTAGTTTCCATTCAACTGCAATCATAAACCTTCATTCGACTTTCTCGATTGAAAAGTAAATTCTAGTTGAATTTTATTAACAACTTTCAGCTAATGGAGGTAATTAGATCAGAATAACATTAGATCTGGAATACATTTGAATTTATTACATATTTTTTCAACGAAACTATTATATAGGTATCGTGTCTCTTGTCGAACAAAAAAAAGATCAAAAGACAGCAATAACGGGTTGTTGAGACTTGATCAAAAATGTTAGAACAGACGCAGTGATTTGACGATTTCACCGCAGCGGGTGGCAAATATACCAGCGAAGCTGGCAAAGTTATTTTCACATTCATCGTAATGCAATACAAAATCAACTGCCCGTACCACCAGAATACTCAGTGGGCGTTAAGAACCAGCCCGCCTTCCAAGAGAGTAAGCATTAGGGTGTCCGTTATTTCCCAAGTTAGTTTTTTTTGCATTCGCCCCCTAAATTTTTAGTTTTTGTCATAGAAAAAAATATAAAACCAACATAAGCGCTTAAATTTCTTATTAACAGGTGCCTTATTCATGATACATTTCCCATTTAAATAACATGGGATTTTTGCACTTTTAAAATTTTTTTTTGCTTTGGAAAAAATACAGCTAAAACAATAACAAATATATATTTCATTAGGAAATTGAACGCCTTATAAAAAAGGTCTTTTGTGCTTTTTTGATAAATTTATCCCTTCAAAAGTTATTCCATGTTAAAGTTGCACGGCGCGCCCCATTTAAGGTTCGTTCAGGCACACCGTGCAACTTTAACATTAAATAACTTTTGAAGGGATGAATTTATCAAAAAAATACAAGAGACCTTTTTTGTAGGGCGTTCAATTTCCTAACGAAATATATATTTGTTATTGTTTTAGCTATATTTCTTCCAGAGAAAAAAAATTCTAAAAGTGTAAAAATCCCAAGTTAATATGAAAATTAAGCGTTTATGTTGGTTTCATATTTTTTTCTATGACAAAAACTAAAATTTTATGGGGCAATGAAAGAAAAAAAAACTTCAAAAATAAGGGACACCTTAGTGATGAATATTACGCAGGAAAAAATCCACTTCTATAACATAATTGTCTTCCAGTTCTTCGGACAACTGGAACGAGTTGGTCAAGAATACTTGGGACTCCATAATACCTATCGAAGAAATGTCGCTATTTAAATCATACCAGTGGTTATTTCAGACTAAGTATATTTCCGCTACCAAGCTGTCTCCGTAATAAAGATCCCGCTGCTAAAATGTTAATTCCGATGATAAAGACACGTTTCCAAGATATATTTCTGATAATATATTATCATGATCTAAAAATTCAGAACTGGTGATAATAAATCACCATTCATGTGATTAAAAATCGACGGAATGACTCTCGCTGGTTTCGAAATTCTACACTGTAAAAAATTTCCGTTTTTCATACTAAATACAGGAAACTTTATTCAAAATTTCTTAACAATATCAGTGTCGTAATTAATTTTTTCTTTTCTTTCTGATTTCAGGTAAGCTAATTAAGAAATTACCCGAAAACTTGACGCGCTTGAAAACTTGACTTGATTCAGCTAAGTATAAATTCTTATTGATAAAATTTTTAAGAAATAATAAATTTCGTCTAGATTTAAACATCAAAGCCATTGTTCAAAACTTTTTAGTAATTTTTCCATCAGTTCCATTACGAAATTTATTTTTCCGATAATATTTTGTATTTTTTGGAATCGGAAATTTTTCTTTAAAAGTTGGAATTATTACATAGCTTTTATTAGTCAATTTTTCCACTTCGTTTTCAAATGTTATTTTTTGCCGTAGAAATTTCTTCTTTTTCACACTTACATGAATGAAATAATTAAATAAATCGATTAATCGAGAAATGAACTGAAAAATGCTATGGTAAACATTTTTTTGGAATATTTGTCAACATTGGTTAACTAGTTTTCAATTATTTAAATAATCTCGACTTATTTAAATGTTCTTTTTTTTCTAAAAATGACTTCTATATGGTCTAGTGACATATTTGTCAACATTTGGTTAATTATTTTCAAACAGTTTGAATGAAGCTGTAACGTATACATAATTTGTGGATGGCCCCATGGCCCTATTTCATTACTAACGTCTTACTAACTCAGATTGACTATTCGTGAGTATTGAAGAATTCGCATACGTAAATTGCTCGCTCGGAACCAATTGCGATTGAGGAAGGCGCAGGTGAGCCAATGGAAACCAGCGTGCTTACCTCGGCGGGTCTCGGCACCCACTGTTAACTGAGGAAGGGGCAAAGGGGTGTGGGCGGACAGCTCGACGACAACAATGAGCATTGTGATTTGTGCGGGTGTTCCTCCATTCCCATTGGTTCGTTTCAGCGCTCCCTCGTTTCCCCGCTTCCCCTTCATTGGATCGACCGCTCTCGCCGGGGGTTGTGCCGCCGCCACCGCCTCCGAACGAGACAATAGACAATGCGCAGCCACCGCCAACTCACCTGACTCGCTCTTGGAGGCGGTGATTTGTCCCGGCCACTCACGCGCTTTCCAATTCGCTATTGTAATTCTCGACTCGGCCCCCCACCTCCAAATCTACTTCTTTAAACCAGTTTTTAGATCATACAATTTTACAATCAGTTTTTGAGCCAGTTTTTCAACCATTTTATTGAATAGTTATAAAAAACTTGTTAAATAATATAAATGCTTTAAAACCATTTGATGAACGAAACAGTTTTTAAACCAAACAGTTCTTAAACAAAACATTTTATTTAACAAATAGATATATAAAATTAAAAAAAAACGGTTTAAAACCATCTGGTTTAAATCTGGATTAGTTGAAGAATCTATTTCGGAAAGAATCGGAGATATCGTTCGACGAGTTGAATGCGTATTCCGGATGGTGATACCGCATCTCTCGAGTAGAGTGAACTATTCGAGAGAATAGGATGAAGGAAGAGCGAGAAAGTTCCTCTCTTCCGTCTTGGGAAAAGAGAACGTTTCCGGCGACGAGGGAGAGGCGAATGATTGTGAAAGAGAGGGGGCCGTGGAAGCGTGGGTGTAGGAGAGACTGGGAGGAGCCAGGGATGAAAAGGGGCGTGGCAGAGGGAGAGATGCTGGCGAGCTTCTCTCCTTCTTCTGCGACGTTAGAGAGGGGTGAGCGGGAAAAGTGTGTGAGAGAGCGCGAGGGAGTGTAAGCGGGGAGCGCAAGTGAGAGGGAGCCACTTGCGCGAGAACCACAGGGAGCAAGAGAGAACCGCAAGCGGCTCACACTTTGCTGCTTGCGGGAGAGGGGGTTCTCGCAAGGGAGGGGATACGGGAGAAGAGAGCGCAGGGCGCCGATCTGCGACGAAGCGGCAGCGCCCGCCGAATCTCATCCCGCGGTCTGCTCAGTCAGTCAGCCGACGCTCCGACGCGGTGATTATTTCCATTGTAACTCCGACCGGCGGATTCCCTCCCCACCGCGCGCGCCACAACTCCTTCTCCTTCCGACCCCACGCTTCCTAATGTGAGTTTCTCTCTCTGTCTCTCTCTCACTCTCTGTCTTTCTTTCTTTCTTTCTTTCTCGGAACTCACACACGCGTGCCTCTTCACACGCACGCCGCCACCACGTTCCACTCCACTCTCGGCATTGTCGAGGACAGTTCCTAGCAGGACACCGCCGGGCGCGCGAGAATATCTCGCTTTTTACGAGACCACGAGTTCTAGTGGAATGTAGTGCGAGCCGGACCGAGAGTGGATCAGTGATTGGAAAAGTGCGAGGGATTGAAGGAGAGTAAACAGTGTAGCGCGGGAATTTCTGGAATTTATATATGAGTGACTAAATAGTTGGAGGTTGTGCGCGGTAGTGAGTGATAAATAGTTGAGTGGGAAGGTTGACGATTGAAGGTTGAAGGTCTTTTGTCAAAACACAGCGAGCGGAATGTTATGAACTTGGTCTGCAGGTGAGTCGAGTTCGTGTTTTTACGGGGAACGTTAGGAGGTTCAGATTCATTCAGTTTGACATAAAATATGTTCTGACAAAAACGACGCATTAAAAATGATGAAAAAATGTGGAAGTGTGTCATATATACTGTAAAGATTCACTGGAATGGTTCCAAATATTGTATACTCGCTTCGAATTAGGAATGTTCGATTCTGATTCGATTCTTTGAAGATCGATCTTTTAGATTGATTCTCTACTAAGTTGATTCTTTTGAGAATTGATTCTGTTCCCTTCCGCGTGTTTCGAGAGACGTGTGGGTCCGAAACATCTAAATCATATCTCGTTCTGATTAATAAACTGTTCTTCTCTTTTTCATCATAATACCAAAAATGTAATAACAAATTACTGAATTATTGAAATCTTTAGAAGATTGATTCTTTGCAAGTTGATCTTTTGGAAAATTGATATCGTCTGTTTGATCATGGATCAACTCAAGAATCGATTCTTTCCAAAGTATCGAAAGTCCCTAATATTTCCCCGATTTTACGAAGCAAGGGTTGGGGACCGAGGAGAATAGAGTGAGGGAGCTATTCATGAAACGGCTCCTGACAAAATAGAACAGGGGAAACAGTTGTACGTCATTGATCAACGTCGAGGGGCGCCGAGTAAAAATTAGAGTACCTTGTCCTGACACTAATGTGGGATGTAAAGACTTCTATCAGTGGATCAGAAGGATCGCATCGAGCCTCAGATGAACGGGAACACGTGGAGATGAAATTAAGAACTTTCTATACTAATTCCTCGTCACTCGGGTAACTTGAAAACAAGGCTAATCTCTTCTGAAGAGTCAAGTGCGTGACCTAAAATCGACTCGAGAACCAGGAACCAAAAAGTCTAAAATTCTATTGTAACGCGTTTAGATTTATTTCATTTGGAATTATGCAAATAATAATTTAGTTTCCTGATAAACGCAATGTTTAAGAAGAATTACGAAATAGAAAACCAAAGTTTATATTTTTCTTAGAGAAATTAGATGAATTAGAGGAAAGTCAATATTGACTTCAGCCGGAATGAACAACCTAAATCACCCGAAATTTAATAATAGCTCTAATTTGTGAACTGGATAGAGTGAATAGAATTCACTAGACGTCTCTTTGAATAAACATTATTTTTTAGATTATTTGACAAATCTCAGTCTTCCATTCATTGATTGTAGAAAAATATTTTTGATTTTTAATTTGCACAGCGGCTTAATTAAAGTGTTCTTTCTTCTATGAAATAAATTCTAATTAATACTAATATTTCCGCGCTACGAGGGCCGAATTTGTATTTTTTAGTTAGAAAATGATATAATTTAAATTTTTAAACTTGAGTTTTTCTATTTTAGCCAAGAAATTTTTTTGTCACCTACTGCTTTTCTTTTTTTGAGTTGTGACAGTTTCATTCAAGTTTGACACAAATGCTAAAAAAAAACATTCAGAAACTCAGTGGCGATTTCATAAAATTAAAGAAAACCTAAAAAAAATGTATAAATGTTTAAAAATGATATCTAATTTTTTTGATAAAAGGAACAATTTAAGCTGCTATGTCTAGATCTTGTATAAATCTATTTTACTTTTAAAATTGGACTACCATTTTATGTACTTATAAAAATGATAAATGGGATGATTTTTAATGGAACGAGTTACTCCTGAACAATTGCGTCGTAGGTCGAGTTGAGATAAGTAATTAGCTGCCTTATTAAATCAACGCTAATCAAAGTGATTTTCCTTTATTCGTTTTTACATCTGCGACAATGGGAATCGATAATTTCCAGATCAAGATTTACAGATTGTTAATTTTTCCATTTTTTTAAATTTCCGTATGCAAATCGATCAATCATTTATTTCGTTATTGTTTAATGTTTCAGATTTAATTTTAATAATTCAAAGAGCGGATTTTTGACTGCTAATTGTAAAAAGTATATTTTAAAATCTTGACTGTTCATCATTTTCGTTACCGACTTGTAAAACAAACTAGCTCCCTACACTAAATTACTTTCAAGTGGTTTTCTTTCTATATATAGTTAGCTCAAATAATTTGTTAATTTCCGTAACTTTTGGAGGCCTTGAAAGTTTTTCCCCTATTTTAAAAATTGGTCCACTTCAGGAAAAATTCTGTGAGAGAAAGGGCATTTTAGAGATGTAATTTTTCAACAAGAGGGGATTGTTGCGTCGCGTAAAAGTAGAGGCATCGCGACGGCGTTAAAATGCTCGCATTGTACGGCGGATAAGGTCGAAACATGAACTCATGCAGGCAAGTTTAACACGCACGAAGAGTAAATATCATCAGTTCGGCGAACGTGCAGGCCTGAACTTGTAGGGCCATGTGTTCATGATGACTGGAAAGAGAGGGAAGTGAGGAGAGAGAAGTAGAGAGCTTGAAGCCAGGTCTCACGTTGACATTATGCAACAATTTAGATTGACAGCTCAGTTGGGATAAACTAGAATCAGGATGTCTACTATGTGGGAATTTAAGGAAATTTAGGAATTCTCTGGAATTTAAAAAAAATCTAGGAGTTCTCCTTGATTTTATTTTTGATGAGAATTAGATTTTTGGGTTGAAAAAACTTTTCCGAATAATCAATCCACAGATTTTTATTTGATACTTGTAACTTTTGTTAAATGACATCTTTTGATTTACATACTTTTTTACTTCAGTAAAATCATTTAAAATCTCAAAAATTTTCGAAACCCTTTAAAATCACCTGAAATCTCTTAAAATATTATTTTTTTGGGAAGTTTAAGGCACTAAAATACGTTATAAATCAATTTTAATGGATTTTATGGAATTGAAAAATCTTTTTAGGAATTTTAGAGATTGCGTCGTAGAATTTAAATGATTTTAAGAGATTTTTAGGAATTGCAACAGAATCAAAAGATTTTTTGAATAAAAATAATCAAATTTTAAAATTCTTGCGATGACGGTTCTAAATGTTCTGGGTTTGAGTCTGGATGAGATCTTATCGAATTTTAGAGGTTTTGTGATCACTTGATACCAATATACAAATCCATCATGTTGTAAGACATATTATGGGATATAAAAAAAAGGAAAGAGGGAAACGAGAAAAGAGGGAGGGAGCACGCTTAGAATCTGACCCAGTGACCCTCCCTTTCTCGCTTCCTCCCTCATTTTCTCACTTCTGATTTCACTCTCTCCCTGTGCCTGGCTTCAGGAGAGTCGCTCCCTCTCGCAACCTTACGACCCTCTCGAACACTGAACGAATTCTTCTACGGTATTCCTGGCTTAACAGCCACTTGACTATGTCTCTAAAGCTGATCGTATGACGGTTTTGTACTCGGGCGGCTCTTTTTGGGGCCCCTTTGTGTCGCCGGATTGGGGTGGGTCGGTTCACGATGCAGTTGGTCTTGTTTCTCAAATTGGTCCCTTTCTGCATTCCATCAAACCTGTTTACGGATACATAACTGGATATGTCCACATTTACATTTTTTTTTTCATCATTCTGGGTGGTTATATACTATATCATTACAAATTAAATAACGATGCTCAGATTCATTCCAATAGCTTCGTGATTTTATTCTTTGGACTTCTTAAATACTCAATCATTAGTTGTTTTTTTTTTTTAATTTAATTACTATTATTTTTTTTTATTTAACTAGTAAATCAACACGCGCGATTATTTTGTTTTTCTTCTTACATCTTCAAGTAATTCCAAACCCAATCAGATTTGAACCGATAATGTATGTAAGATTTTCGAGACATTTTTAACTGTTTTTAGAGAGGAACAAATTTTTTTAGAAATTTTAAGAGGTTTCTAGGAATTTTAAAGGAATATGACGATTTTTACGTGATTCTTACGAAATTCAAAAGATTTTTAGGATTTTAAAAAGATTTCGTAGAATTCTAAGAGATTTTATGTGATACTAAATGTTTTGAAATATTTAGAAATTTTTTTAACGTAATTTCATAAATGTCTAAGAATTGCAAGGGATTTTATAGAATTTTATGAGATTTCTAATAATTATAAGTGATTTCAGGAGATACTTCTGATCTTTAAAAAATTTTGTAAAATTTTTAAGGATTTTATGGAATATTTGATGAAATGTCTAATGATTATATTATATTATTTTAAATGTTAAGAAATTTCCGAAGAATTTTTTGTGAATTTTTAAGGATTTTCAAAAGGTTCCTAGAAATTTTAATACAACATGTTTTAACGATTCATTTTAATTATTATTATTAAACAAGTCATTCAAAAGCCAATCAGGTTTACATAAAATCCACTTGAATTTTGAATTCACTGTGAATTCTTTCTGTCCTACATAGACTTCAGCAAAAATTCCTATCAAATAAATCCGACGACTTCAATAGAATTCGAAAACAATGATTCGCTAAAATTCTTCTTCCCCACTTTTCTCTCACCCCTCCTTCTCCGCTCTTTTGTCTGAAATTAAATTCATTTGTTTCTTCAACTAAGTCTGAATTTAAATTCTGCCACTGTGAATTTTTTTCCGATTTCTATTTCTGTTCTAAATCAACTTTCCTCCTCCAACAGTTCCTCATCTTCGCAGATCATCGCTCTTTCGAGATCTGTTTTTCTTATACCCAACTATAAAAAATATCGCTTGGAAATCAGTTTCTGCTTCTTCTGGAACGAGGATCAGGTCAAAATTAATAACTTCTCCCGCTTGACGCTTCACACTTTGATTCTTCATCGTTTTTATTTAGATGCGAATTAGTAAGTCGATTTTTTTAATCGCAGAAGTTTTAGGCTTACGTTTTACGGAATATTTTTGATGGAAGAGACTCGTTGGCTCTGCCTCCCTCGCTCGCTGTTGTTTTAAAATAGTACTCGTGACCGTAAAAAAGAATGATGACCCGCGTTCACAGCGGATCTTCTCCAACGGCGGCCACCGAGCGTATTTATGAAATAAATAAATAAAAAAAAATTTTAATTACGAAATCCCGTAAAATTACTAAAATCTCTCGTCTTAATCTTTCAAAATCACATGAATTCTCTTAAAACCCTTTAAAAGACGCCAAAATTTGGAAAAATTTTAAAACTGAAATCCTGTTATTGAAATACAATAAAATCTATTGAAATCCCTGAAATTAATCTTAAATTTCTTTCAATTCTTCTGAATATCTATGACATATGAATTAACAATTATCTGAAATTCTCTTGAATGCCTTTAACGGTTATTTTTATTATTTAAAAATGTTTTTTAACCTAGGCATTTAAACAAAATTTTTTTAAAATAATTAAAAAATTCCTTAAAATCACTTAAAATCATTAGGCTGTAACTTTTCTCTAAGTGAGAAAAATAACTACGAATGGGTAGTGCATTATATTTTCAATATATATATCGAAAATTTAAAATTGAGGTTTGAGTTCGGTCCCAGACAGAGCTATTTTTTTTTTAATATATTTTTTTGTTCCTGGAGCTCGAGAAAATATAGTGACCTAATAATTAAAAAATATATACCATTCTTAAGTAACTTTTAATTACGCTTTATCAAATTAAGCTTACTACGTTAATCATTATCTGTTTATTTTAATTTTTGTTTTGAATATTAATATCCGCTCTCAAAAAATTTGATGAAAATATGAATGATAATATTCTGAGCATAATAAATCTGGGCAGCTGAGATCATTTCATCATCTCCCTGTCCTACGGCAACAGTTTTTTCATAAATGTAACATAGACTTGAATCTACATTTCGCAGATAAAAATGTGTAGGCCGTAATAAACGATGCGACTAAAATGATAGATCTGAACAAGAAATAGATGTCAGAATGTAATAACAAGTGATAGGTCAGCGGATCTATAAAATAGAATCTCAAAATTTTTGGTATTAATTATTGGGCGGCCCTATTAGATTAATATAATATATCTCTTTTGCACAATACGATTTGTTCTATTACTTAAGGGCATGTAAACTTTTTCGACGGGTCAATCGCGGGTCAATAGGCAGATGAAACTTTTTTTTTCAATTTTGCGAGATAAAAACAGTCAAAACCTTCCACTAATTTCCAGTAGATTATTCACTGATTAAAATCGTGACAAGAGTCACTGAGAAACACTGAAATTCTACTGGGAGTCAGTAAAATTTTACTAATTTCTCACTTTCCACGTCAAAAATAAAATCAAACAATTTCTGGATTTTTTAAAATTCTCGGACAATTCCCGGATTTCCTTTTAAATTCTCGCTCAGTAAACACCCACCTAAACCACCAAAAAAGCTCAAAAAAGTAAATCGTCTGTAAAATTATTATAAAAAAAAAATTTATCACTTGGCGATGACATTCGAGATTATCGACGTAATTTACAATAGAAAATGGAAGAAATTGCTTAAGGTTGAATAAATCATGCGATGACGAGATAAGCATGGCGTTGACCTTGACCCGACACTAGGAACGAAGATAAGAAAATTCTTTGCTTGCACGTGTTTGAGCTTTGAGAGACAGTATTGCATTTTCTCGCGAAAGTCACTTGTCGATTGTGCATTGTACAAAAGTTGTGGAAAAACCATAATGACCTGAAAATAATGCGTAGTAGACAATGTGTACTTCATTCGCATTAATTACGCTACACTCATCAGGAATTGTTCTTGGTTTCATTATATGAACATTGTGATTCTTGTTAGCCATAAAAAAAACAGCAGTTTGCATTAATTTCTTTATCTGATTTCTCCAACGAATTCATATTATAATACTTTTATAATGTTCTACGCCTTTGCTTTGCAATTTGAAAACATTTTTTATCTTTTATAGATCATTCTCTATATATTTTATATATTTCATATAAAAAAAACTCTCCCCATTAAAAAAAAATTGCAGATTACGGTTGCCGACATTTATCGACGGTTGGTAACGGTCAATGGTTAGTGTCCGTACTAAATATCGAAACTTTTAGATTTATGTGGAAGGAAACGTTCATTTATCATACATACCCTTTAAATTAATCTGGAAGCTTAAAAATTTAAATACCGGTAACTATCGGTAACAGGAATCTATAACTTCTTAATTTTTTGTTGTACTATATTGCATAGCTTATCTTTACTATAGTCGATATTTTACAAAAAAAGAACAAATAATTTTTTTTTTTCGCTTACTGGTATATATCACAAGGAAGAAATGTCCGCACTTCTTATCGTAATTGTTTACATTGTTAGGTTTTCGATTGCACAATATTGATTTTTTGTTTATTATCATTGACACGCTGCGCTGATATTCCCAGTCTGCTATCGCCAACTTTTTTCTGCTCTCTCTCCTTTTTTTTTTCTCTTTCTCACGATTCAATCGAGAGTGCAAGATCAAGTTCTTCTGTTTGAAAAAGTTTCGAAAAAATCCATTTTTGTCTTTTTTGCGCAACAAAGCGTAGTTTAGTGATGTAATTTAAATGCGTAGTGTGTCTCCATTGTCGTGATCGAGCTCGACATTTTCCCGAAACCCATTTGTTTAACTTGTCCGATTTAACGCCTGGTGCTATTCGCATATCTCCAGCCCATTCACCGCAGGAAATCGCTGCTATTATTATCGACAAAACACACAAAAATCGAAGGAAGTGCCATCTGCTAAATGAAGTGGACTTCACTTTAAATTATTTTGAATTCTAAAAAATCAATAAATAAATTTAAAAAATTAATATACTAAAAAAAGAATAAATATATAGTATATTATGTGACATACGCCCTTATTGACCCCTCTGTTAGATAGGCCCATATTGAACCCTATATGACATACGCCCTTTTTGGCCCCCATATGACATACGCTTTTATTGACACCCATGTTACATACGCCCTTGTTGGCCCTCACGTGATATACACTTTTATTGAACCCCATGTGATATTCGCCCTTATTGACCCCTACAATTATCAGGCGATTGGTCTTTAATGGGGTCAATAATTAATAATTTAATTAATTAAATCATTATTAATATCAATATTAGAAACCGTAAAATTCATCAGAGTCTTAAATGGTTCGCAGTCGCACGAACCACGCAGGGGGGCGTAACCCACGTTGTAAATATATAAAAAAAATAATAAATATGTATATTTAAAAAATTTAACTTATCACGGCAAAAATGTCATTGGCTCCGATCTGATGAAAACTTATACATTTTACGACACAATGAAAGATATTTTCAAAGTACAAAAGACGATCTCCAAAATTGTGTAATGATTATAATCCGCCCACGAAGGTGATAATTTATATCTACTGGGGTAAAAGGCCCGCTTGACTTTAACGCGTCTCCACCTACAAGAGAACAACAATGCGAGTTTAACGATCGTGAGCATAGATGAATCGAAAGAGACCCGCGATCATATAATTTACTATTATTATCGTCACCAGAGCTCGCTAGATTCTTTTATTATAAGCTCAGCAGGAAAATTTACGTTACGCCGAAGGAGGTTAATAGTTAAGCATCATTAATCGGGGATAGAGATAAGCTTCTTTGAAATCGTTCCGGATGCAAAGAAATTGAGAATTATTTTTAATTTAAGGATTAAATTCAAATAAATTTACTTAAATAATACATTCTCCAGGTCGTTAGACTTTAACTGTTTTTGAAAGCGAGATATTTTAAGTGATTTTGACTTGATTTATTAAAAAACGTTTTTTATTTTTTATTAACATTTTAATTGGGGGTTCGTTAATGATTTTTTTCTAGTTGTGGGTTGATTTTGAGGGTGAACCTAGATGGTTAAGTGGATGAAACTGTTTTTGGCCTCTTTGACCATTAAATGGACCCATTTAAAAGAATAAAATTTCAGGTCTCGAAATTAGGAGAATTAAAATAACTTTTTTTGTACTTAGGGGATGATTTTAGGAGTGATCTCAGTGTGGTAGGGGGTTGAAACTATTTTGTGTTTCTTTTGACATCGAATGGAACCATTTAGCACAATCAAATATTAGGTCTCGTGCTTTTTACAAAAAAATAATTTTTCGTTGTCGTAAACGTTGAAAATTTGAATTTCATGCAAAAATTCATTTTTTCGACTTTGAGACTCAAGAAAATGCGTACTAGGGGAATGCTACATTTATACAATATAAATATTGCATATAAATGGCTCGGAATGCGCTAGCCGAGGTCGGAAGCTCTTATCGCGATGTCGGAACCTCTATCTCGATGTCAGGATCTTATTGTATAAGGCGCGCGAATACATTAAGAAATAAATAGTTTAATAGCCGAGATAATCACCGCCCTTGCCTACCTGTGTTATTAGAGTCATTAGCATTTAATGAGCGTGAGCGCCTCGCTTACTGGATTCCCGGTGCTAAGTGCCGCGAATATCTGTTGTGCATCTTACGCCCATTCTCAATACATTTTTTTGATCAAATAACGTTTTATTTCTGCAAACAGTGTCTTTTTTATTTTTTGTGTAAAGCTGCTGCTTTATTATTTAATTTTATTATTTTAATTTTATAATTTAAATATTATTTATTATATGATATATTTATATTATTTATATTTAATATTATACTATATTATATATATAATATTATTATATATTAGAATTATATTATATATTAATTATTTAAAAATTTCAAGGCATGTCAAAAAATGTCTAGAAAATTAGTATACAAGAAATATTTCGAAAACTGAAAAAATTGAAGAAACTGTGACTTTCAAAATATTTTTAAAAAATCCACAGGACAAATTTAAGACGTCCTTCAATATGTGGTTTCGAAAGCCACAAGCGTGTGAAAGTTTTTTCAAAACACACACACAAAGATAGAGAGACATTCAATTTCATATGTATTTGTTGATTTTTCAAAAATTTTTTAGATTATATATATGTTGACAAATATGTTTTGAAACATTTAAAGTAACGATCTCTACACGCTTGAAAATAATATAGTCTGAGCTTCTGAAATGAAAGCAAATCAGACATTAATCTCGTTTAGCGATTTTTTTTAAGTTGAGCAAGCTTTAAATACTTTTTAACAATATCTCAATGTCCAGTGAACACAAAGACAATACATCATCTTTTATATGAGTGCCGATAAAATGAAAAAAATTTTAGAAGACTTGCCAAAAATATAATATGCGATATATTATCAGTGAACTCTCGTGAAGTTTTTTTCGATCGCAAGCTCTCATTCAGCTTCGAATGACCGTAATACATGATAAATATGATTCTTCATTCTCTTGCAAAATATTAATAATGTACCAGTTATAAATATTTAATTATATTATATAATATTTAAATAAAGAAATTAAAAAACTAATATAAATTCTAAACTATGGTAGCTTAATGCATCTATTTTATTCAGTTTGCGCCGATCTCAAAATCAATCCGAACTTTAATCCGAATGAATCCCGTCAATCCTAATTAATCATAATTAATTCAAACTTTCAATCCGAATAAATCCGATCAATCAGAACTTTCAATCCAAATGGTTCCGAATTAATTAATTGAAATTTTTGATTAATCCTAATTAACTCGGATTGACCGGATTCATTCGGATTTATTTTGAACGGACTTCGGATTAATTCGGAAACTTTAGGAATGATAAAGAAAATTACAGATTGTTTCGGGATGAATTTCAATCCGAACCTTTTGATGGTAGCTTAATGGATCTATTTTATTCATCCTGCGCCGATCTGATTCTCTAAACTCTCGGCGTTGCTTGAGCCACCAGCCCACGGAGGATGCTGCGCTGCTGTTGATGATGAATAGCACAGATATCCGAAGTACCGTCCGTCCGTCCGTCTATCCGTCCTTTCTCGCATGCATTAGCGTTTCTCGCTTTGTTCTTGATCTATAGAGCAGTTACTCGTTCGACTCGTTGAAATACCAGATGTATATATATATATAACGTATATATGTAACACACACGTGGATATCTCGGGTGCGTTTAAACCTCCAGAAAGAGTGCCCATGTACGTTTTGTCCGGGTGGCAAATGGAGGGTCGGGGGGGGGGGGAAGAGGGGCTCTTCCAGAAAGAACACTAACGCGTTCCAGATGCTGGGCGCTTTGTTCCCATCGCTCTACGCCTTCGTCTTCTAATCTCATCTAACTCCCCCTCCCCCCACGCCAACCCCCCTCACCCCATCCCCTTCCAAACTTTCATACGAAACCCAATCGACCCTCTCTTTAAAAATTTCCGAGTACTCTCTCAGTAGTCTCATTCCTTTGTAAAAAGAACGAAGATGGAGTGGCAAATCTTTTTTTAGGCCCACACATGGTTACTGGGATGACCTTCAATGCAACCATAATGATTTATTAAAATTTATTTGAAATTAAAAATTAAAAATTGAGAAAATCGGATATTTTCAATTATATATATCCGATATGGATTTATAGGAACCGTACTTAAATTACGTCACGCAATTTAGGACGTGTTTAAGACCCCCCCCCCCCCCCCTCCCTTTTTTTGAGGTGTTACGTAGTGTAAATCCCTAAGTTCTATTTACACACACGAATGTCAAACGCGTATTTTGTAAATTATTTATGCTTTTAATGATTTTTAAAAATTGTATTCTTAAATAAAATTTTATTCTATGTTGTTAATAATGTAATTTTAATCTAAAAGTAAATTTTATCATGAGAAGTGTTTCTGTAAAGTAGAATTTTTGAAGTGAATGTATTGTTTTAAGGATATAAAAATGATTTTAAAATGATTTTAAAATCTTGGATAATAAATATAAATATTTCATATACTTTAAAATACTTTTAAATTACTTGAAATTCTTTAAACTCTCTTGAATTTTTTTTAAACTCCTTCAAAATCTCTGAAAATGACTTGAAATCTCACGAAATCCTTCTAAATTTCCTAAATTACTTGAAGATATTCCGATATTTTTGAAATCTTCTAAAATCCTCTTAAGTTGCTTAAAATTCCTGTAAAACTCCCTGAAATACCTAAAAATATTTGTAATTATTTAAATATTTGTAAAATCTTAAAATTCTTCTGCATTTTTTATTATAGGAATTACATCCGCATCTTGAACTTGTCGTGAACGAGTTTGAGAAACTAGTTTCAAGATTAATGTGAAGAGTGCAATTTTTCTGTATTAAGGCGCTAACGACGTGTGCCGTCTTAATGTATACATACATATCGATCAATGAGAGCAATGCAAGATTAATTCACGCTCTACAAAATCTCCACGCCATTGTAATTAATCATTTATTCGATTAGTGTAGCACTGAACTTCAAAATTATAATGAATATAGTAACTATATAAAAACATCAAAATTGCTATAACTATCTATTTTGATTATCTTCAAAATTTCGATTTTCAATTAAAAATTATATTCTACATAATTACAGTCATCACCAGAATTTTTTTTATAATAAAAAATTATCAGAATCGTTAGCTACATTAAAATAAATAAATTCGTACAGCAAAAACTGACTCGATAAAATAATATTTCGTTAATTTGAACATTTAAAACTTCTGGTACATAAAAATATTCCGAATACAGAAATTGAATTTTCGCTTTTGCCTAACTGCAAATTAAGATAGAAGAATCAAGAAGAAGCAAGAGAGAAAAAAAAAAAGCTGAATCTTAGGGCCAAGTGTGGGTTTTAAGGAGAAGTGGGGCCATGTGTTCAGTGTCAAGTTGCCCGAATCTTTAGCTTTGGACTGTTTTCTTGGTCCTTCTCTCTCTGCATATACAATATACATACATACATACATATATACATTTGTATACATATACACGGATTAGATATCATGCATATTCGAATACGCGGCACTCAATTCGTTCTTATTTCTTCCCTCGCAGCTTCACTGAGGCAAGTTAAAAAGAAAATTAGCATTTTACATGGAAAAGAATCCAGCATCAAAGATACCCTTAAATTGATGTCAACATCTTCTGCAATGAAAACAGACTCTCAATTACTATTAAAATCTCTTTATTATCCCAAAATATAAAATGAAAAATTTATAAAGGTCTACTGAAAAAAAGGGTTTGGTTCAGACAACAAAATTTTTTTGTTGGCTCAACCAAATTATTGTTGGGTTAAGAAAACGTTTTGTTAAACCAACAAATCGTTTTGTTGATCTAACAAAAATTTATTTCAGCCAACAATACATATTTTGTTACACAAAATATTTCTTTGAGTGTCTGAAATGAAATTATTGTTTACTAATACAAAGTTTGAAAAATATTCATTATCCAAGACTGATTGTTGTGTCTTGAGGTGTTCAAAAAGAAAAGAAATATCTTGAAATGTATCGAATATAAGCAATAAATAACGACTATGATCGATATATCTCGAATTATATCGAAAATTATCGTAATAGAAAAAATACCGAAATTTCTTTAAATTGACTCGATAAACATATCAATAAATCTCGTAGTGAATCAAAGTATTTTGAATCCATCTTTCAAAATTATCAATATTAAACGATATACATTCATAAGCTGCAATACATTTCGAGATTTATCGATATATTCGAAATATATCGAATTGAGTCGAAAATTATCCTCACAAAGTATCAAAAAGGAAAAAAAATCGAGATATATTGGAAATTATTATAAACTGATTGTTGTGTCTCTCGAAAAGTTCAAAAAGTACCGAAATATTTCGAAATGTATCGAAAATAAGCTATAAATATCGGCAATGATCGATATATCTCGTATAGACTTGAAAATTATCGTAATCGACAAAATATCGTAATGGAAAAAGAATCGAACTGGTTTAATTACCAATTTATATCAATTAATTTCTGAATATATCGAATAAAGTCGATTTTTGTTGATTCATGTCGATTGATATGAATGTTGTCGATAAACTTCGATATTTATTAATAGTTTCGATATATATTTCAAGATAAATTGATAATTTTCTACAAATTTCGTGATTTATCGATAAACTTCGATATTTATCGTCGACTAAGACAAATTTTTCAAAATATCTCACTTTTAAGAAAAGAATTCTAAAACGTCTTAAAAGTCGTCGAACCGTCTTTCTCTCTCGCAATGGATCCCCTACAAAATTATTAGGACATGTGCCAGGAAGCAAAAGTTTTCCTGGGAAAAGGTAGAAGAAAAAAGTAAAGAAATAAAAAAGAGTACGTTAGAAAAGGTAGAGAAAGAGGTACTGGCTCGACTGCATAGGTTCACTGATAACGTATTCTCAGTAGATGGAAGACTGACGGAAGATTGCTTTTACAGTGAGTTACACGTCGTCAGACTGTGAATGTGTTTCCCGCTTTGCTCTGCCACGAATCTGCTTTTTCCCAGCGCCGGAAAACTGAGGACCTGAACCAGAACACGACACAGAGTTGGACGTACCAAAACAAGCAAAACTCGACACATGGACAGTGTGATAGTGTAGTGTGGGTGTGGTCCGCACCCGCTCATACATAAACAAGAGATCGGCCGACGCAGCTTCAAAAGAAGAGACGGTAGCTGCGACTCCATTATGTAGAGCATATCCCACGCCGCTTCTATAAAGAATACTAACGATATGGCTTTCTCTGCTCGCCACGTTTTCCATCTTTCGTCTCTCAACTTCCCCGTTTTTCATCATCTTTTCCTCCGTGGCACGAATTTTGACCCATTCTTCACAAGAAACGATCTTTTTTTTTGCAAAAAATTGTCGAGATATATCGCAAATTATCGAAATTTATTAGTATTTCTTGAAGAGTTTAAAAAGTATCGAAATATCTCGAAATGTATCGAAAATAAGCGATAAATATCGACAATGATCGATATGTATATCTCGAATTGAATCAAACATTATCGTTAATAAATATCGAAAATTAAAAAGAATTGAGTTAATCGATATATCTCGAAATACGGCGAAAGAACTTCAGATACATATATCGCAAATTATCAAAATTGATTCTTGTCTCGTGGAGTTCAAGAAGTATCGAAATATCTCGAAATTTATCGAAAATAAACGATAAATTTCGGCATTGATCGATATATCTCGAATTGAATCGATAATTATAGTAACCAAATAATTATCGAAAAAGAAAAAGAATCGAGTTTATCGATATATCTCGAAATGTATCGAAAATAAGCGATAAATATCGACTATGACCGATATATATATATATATATATATATATATAT
>UCOK01006338.1:0-10073 GCA_900474325.1 Synergus umbraculus | reverse complement strand
ATATATATATACATAAATAAATATATATATATACATATATATTTATATATTATTCCAATGTTTTGTAAATATTTATTACTTGTTCGTTGTTTCGTGTTAATTTTTTATTTATTATTTTTTTTTGTCTCAGACCGAGGATTTATCTACCTAACGTTACACATTTGTTTACGATTGTTTATGATTCTTCATGATTCTTATTTTGGGGACTAAAAGTTCCATTGTTCGTGTGAATAAATCGAATGACTTGTCAGAATCACCCAGAAATTTTTTTTTTTTGCTTTTAATTTTTAGATTTGCTTTTTCTTGGTGCTTTATGGTATATATTATTATTAATAGTAGTAAAATAGTTTAAACAAAAAGTGGTAAGTATTTGATTTTTTTCAAATAAATTCTAAGTTAAATTAAAAATGAAATTCTTTCACCTTTTCCTTATTTTTTAGGTGGGTGGCAAACAACGGAATTAGAAACCGAAATTGAGTCAGGGAACCCATCGTCGTCACAAAAAGTTATTACAGGAAAGCTTTTTTTCGAAAAGACCTACTGTAGAACATGCAAATTAACTTTCGATAGCGTGAAATTATACAAAAAGGTAATTTTGTCAATCTTTTTCTAAATTTTAATAACAATGTATATTGGAAGATAAAATTAATTTTAATTATTAAATTATAGCACTGTAACAAAAAGAAACACGTGGAAAAGATTAAGTTGAAAAAAAAGGAAAAACGAAGGAGAATATTTACCGACATGCACAAAGCAAAGTCGAAAGCAAATCAAAAGGCAAGCCAAATAAATTATGAAGCGAAGCAGCCTTTGGAAAATTATTTCGTATCGAGTGGATACTTCCAAAATGGTACTCCTTGTGAAATGAGCGATGATATATTTTAAGACAGAGAAAGTAGATTCAGAGTGCTTTAAAATAGAGTTTATCGAAGTGAGGAAAATAAGAGAGTATGTAAGTACATTGTTAAATAAAATTGGGCTACATTCGATTTTCGTGGAAGTATCAAATTGTAATTTATTACTCGATTCTGCATAAACTGAGAAATATGAAACATTACAATTCATATCAGCAGTTTTCTCTTTTTAGTCGTTGGGCCGGAAGATCATTTCTAGGCTGAAAATTGAAATGTATAAACATTTTTTAATTGAAATAACTTAGATCTTTTTTTTCTTGTAGAAAAATATTTACCTTGTAACTTTCTAATAATCGATACAGTTCAGAATTTTGTACCCGAAGCGCTTCAGTTTCTATGTTCAACTTGTGTCGTTCTTTTAAAATTTCGTGGTATTTATTTAGTCCAATCAAAAGTGCATCCCAAAGTCTTTCCCTCTCTTGATTGAAAATTTCCCTGTATTGACCCCAAAACTTGGTGACATCCTCAGTCGAAATATTTCTTGAAATCGTAAACTTTGTTTCGGTTAATTTTTCTTTAAATGAAAGAAGAGCTTCTCCTTGTTTGATAGTGTGATATTTTTTTATGAATTCTTTTAAGGCTTTTATTACATGTGATACTCGTATTTCGAACAAATGTCCTTTTTCGCAAAGTAGTTTTCGTTCTCTTAAATCGCCGAAGCAGTCGCAGGATAAGTCTTCATTGGACTTTGATCCTGTGAATGGAAGTTAATTTTAGGAGGAAAATTGAAATTCACCGCCTTATAGGAGAATAACTTTACCTTCGATAGTCGCTTTATCAGTTATAGAACTTGAAGAATCAATATTTTCTGTAAAAATACTTTCACTGCTTTCACTTAATCCACAAGGAGTAAAAACCGCAGCTACTTCTTCCTTTACTATTTCGATTAATTTTCTCGTCTTTTCGTCTTCCGGTTCTTTCGGTTCTTCTGGCTCTCCACAAACTTCTCTGGAAATTGTATTTATATTATTTCAATTTTATTAGTTTGAACTTTATTTTTAAATTCATAATATTATAATTAGAAAATTACTCTTCTATATTCGAGCTTGAAGTGTTTTCACATAAGCTTTTAACAGATTCATTTTCCTGATTTATACAAATAGGGCAGTAAGCGTAGGGCAAAAAGAAATTTAAAAGCATGTCAATGTCCTGTTTTGATTCGATCGACAAAGCCTGAAACAATTTTTATAAATAATTAAATAATTCAGTAAAACACAACTCTCAATGGAAAACATTAAAATAGTTTAATGATATTTTTTCTCAACCTGGAAAACGTTATCAAGTCGGATAATAATTCTATTTTCCGCACTTTGCTGTAAAAGCAATTCTCGTAATTTATCTTCGATTAAAAATCCAGAACGATCTGAAATCTGTTCCATTATGCGTAAAAGCATTTTTCTTTCTAAGTTAATTTCCTCTAAAGTCGTTGCTGGAATGTAAGGCTCGCACATTTGATTTCTTTCAGCCTCCATTATTTTTTCTACGAGTCGAACAATTATTAGAACAGATTAGAAAATACATCAACTTGAAGATTTCATTTAATTGGAATAAGATTTTACTTTGTTCAATTACGGCGATTGCTTTTCTATAAGAAGGTAAATCCTCTTTTTTCAGAATTTTTTCCTCTGGTGGTTCCCATTCTAAGCCCAACGCTTGCTCAAATATTATTCTATCTGCTGTTAAAATCTGAAAAATTAAAAAAAGAACTTATAGTGATTTTCGCTTTTTAAAAATATTTCTATTTTATACCTTCTGCAGAAGTTCATCAGCAGTTTTTGAGTTCATCTCCCAAATTTCCAAATATTGTTTCTCATTAATTGTAGTAAAATGATCAGACTTATATTCAAGTTCTAAAATACTTTTATGAGCTTTCAAAACTTGGTCTGTTAATTTTTTTATTTCCTGTTTCGTCTTCGCTTCTAAATTATTGTAGCTTCTTTTTAAATCGTTTATGGTGTCCTGAAGTCTAAATCATTTTGTAAAAAATATTTTATGATAAATAAGAATTTAACTTTTTTTAAAATGAAATTAGAAATTTGATTTAAAAATTAACGAACTTGTTGAGTCTTCTTTTCTGGTGGCTTTTTACAATAGCATTTTCGTCCTCTCGTCTTTTTAGAACAGTGTAATTATAGTTAAGCTTTTCAACATTCAACATGCAGATTGCCTTCATCTGTTGTATTTGTTGTTGTAGCTTCTGACACTCTGTTTCTAATTTTATTTTTTGAGCTCTATATTCCTCATGATGTTCAGTCATCACTCTATTCATTTCCTTTTCAAATTCCCTCATAATTTCTTTTCTTTGCTCAATGCCATCAATCTCATCTTCTTGTCTTTGTTTGAGCAAACTCTCCCATTTTTTCGTGGATATTTCCAAAAGACTTTTTCGTTCAGAGTCCAAAGCGTTTTCGATAAAAACTAATTCTCGACGATAAGCGTTAGCCATTGAGTTCACCTACAATATTAACATATAATATTTTAGTTTTCTTTCAAGAAAGTAATTTCTTATTTTATTCTGAAAGAAATTTCTTTGATGAAGAGCTTACTTGAAGGTCGATTCTATCAATTAATATGTCAATATCTTCAGTCTGTTTCTTCTGGTC
Organism: Synergus umbraculus; assembly: GCA_900474325.1. NCBI lineage: Eukaryota > Metazoa > Arthropoda > Insecta > Hymenoptera > Cynipidae > Synergus > Synergus umbraculus. The sequence goes on along the minus strand of UCOK01006338.1, from coordinate 6,556 downwards.
TAAATTAAATTTTTGATCTGCTTCTTCTAATTCTTTTTTTAATTCCAAAATTGCAAAATCTTTCATTGCAAGAACCTCGAGACATTTTTCATTTTGAGCCATCATCGCAGCATGAATATCCAAAGGATCCTTAGATTTAAGAATAGAGGACCATTTTTCATTAATTTTTTGGTAACGTTCTGTACATTCTTGGGCATTTTCTTCTAACATTTGGAGCAAGTTATTTCGAATTTCATTTTCTTTTTGTCGACGTTCGAGTTCCCTTGCATCGTTAGCTACTTTTATATTCGTAGTCTAAAATACAAAATGTATGGTAACATAATTTATTAAACCATGTTTGATTGTAAATTGAATTCAACTTTCATTAGATTAGAAAAATGTATACCACTTCGTTTCCTTCAGTTATTAATTTCTCCAAATATTCTGCGCTTGTAATAATTTGCTGTTCTGATAGTGTTTTATCCTCATCTTCTTTTTCTTCTAATGTAACTTGTCTGAAAAAAATTTTTATTTAATTTCACTACTCTACTATGTAAAATTGAAAAATTTTTCAATACCTACTTTTTAAGCGCTTCTTGTCGTCTCTGAATTCGAAGTCTGCGAGCTAATTTTCTTTCATTTGGATCAGATGATGTAACTGAAGGTTCTTCTGGCTCCTCAAAATATTTTTGAGGAATATCGTCGTTTTTAGCCACCATTATAAACTAAACTAAGATTAGATACTATTTGTTATTTTGATTTTGACGTTTTGAAGCAGACGAATTCAAAATACAACTTCAGAATGTCCAAAAATTGTCTGCTTTAAATTCTAGATTTTAAATTCTCTTATGTTACAATAATAATTCTAATTGTAAATAAAGTACATGATCGGAAATTCATAATAATATTTTTTAGACGAAAATTCTTTAAAAATCGAAGTTTCAGTTGTATTTAAAAAAAAACTTAAATCCAAATTAAAAAACCTTTCTAGTTTCTAGGCAGGATCATGGATAACAACGATAACTGTTAACAACGAGTAACCACTAGCAACAATCAGAAAAAGTCGGCAAAATATCGATCAGAACTGCAAATTGGTCTCCTCTACCATGAGATGGAACCACTTATCCATCTACTGAAAATCCTGAAAATATACCCACGTCAGATGTCTCTATGTACTATACCTCTATAATCATCATCATCGTAATCATTATCATCAGTCAAGAGCGTCAAGAGTGGCGAACAGTATTTTGGTGAGTTCGACCCCACGGCCTATTTTAAATAATTCTATTCATGAATTAATGAGGCACAAATCAGCCTTTATAACAAGATTAAAGATAATTGGCGAAGAATCACTAGCTTCATCCTATTATTTTTATAACAAGCATTATTTGTCGACATGTAGAGCCCTGGTGTACACGACAGTGTTTGTCTATAAAATGAACAGACCGTTACGTGTTTACAGTACCAATGATGACGAAACGAGGATGCGTACTACTTTCACGAGTTGGTACTCTCTTGTTTCAACTTGAAGTCAAAGGATTTGTTTAAAAGATTCAATGTTCAGGTCAAAATAAGTTCGAATCAATCCGAACCAAATCTCTGGCTTGCATTAAAATCTTTCTTGCGATTATGATCGATTTAGAATGTAATAAAGCATTATTCGTGTAGAAACGAAGTGTTGCCCGGGTGCGAAATGTAAACACAAGAGCAAATATTCAGAGGCCGAAATTGCAGCGGAATTCAACAAGGAAATGCAGAAACTGTTAGTTTCGAAGCCCTCCGGGTAGAGCGAAATGTTTTCGAATTCGCTTTCTCTGTGGTTCTGGTCGACTCTTAGAAAAGGGAAAAACTAAGGAGATAGGAGAATAGGTTGAGCAAAATAACATTCTGATAGATAACATATTTTTCATAGAAATTAATGAATCTACATTATTTCAGTTTTGACTCCAGCTTTTGGAAATGGAAAGATTTGAGGAACCAGATTCGAGGAGTCTGAGTGATTTCTGTTTAGAAACCGGACTCATCTGAGGTACCAAATTAGAGGAAGCCAACTGGTTTGATTCAAAGTCTAGATCTAGAAAGACAAACTGGAAATATGTATAGGAGGAACCAGAATGGTCAATACTCAAGTCCTGAGGAAACTGGAATGACTTGAGCAATCCGAATGTTTTTTTCTTGTAAATGAATGATTTGAAGGAGTGGAAAGAGTTGGTCTGTCGCTAAGGGGACTTCGCTAACCCATGTTGAAATTGTCTGTTGGAAGGTTTGAAGCTAGGATTGAACATTGGAACATTGAACGAAAGAACGATCGAGAGGTCTTGGACTCGAAGCCGTGGATCTACGGTCGTCGTTGTCGCCGTCGCCGTTCGTTCCTAGTTCCTACCTACATGGGCTTAGTTGGGTTGGAGGAGTGAGAAGGAGAGATTAACACAGAGGAGAAAGAGGAGCAAAAGAGAAAGATGTGGTGAGACGAGCTTGGCACAGGGGTTCGGGTTAGCTCGTTCGACCCGTTATCCCTCCTTCCTCCTGCTCCCGAGCAGGGGCGGATAAATGAGCACCTTCCCACAACCTAAAGGAGATGTTTTCCTACGATCAAAATGTCCAACTCTCCCTTCACTTAAGAATATCTTTGACTTTTCTTTACAGTTACAAAATCTCGCTGCTTCCAGTTTCAGAAATATTTTAGAAATTGAGGAAATTCAGGAATTTTTAGTACATTTAATCACCTTTTTGGTCAGTTCTTTTTTCATTCTTATCTTAGATTTGTACTCTTCTAAAATTTGTAGTATTCCACATTCTTAATTTTTAAGTTGAAGCTTTAGGGTCATTATTTTAAATGAAGTCTTCAAAAATGGAATGCTTTAGTTTAGGGGCGTTAAAATTAAACAATTTTAAATTAAACAGGTTCGGTTATTATTATTATTGTTATTAGTGGCTTTGATATATGAGAAGTTTTGTTTCGGAAACGATTCGAGGTGCAAAGCAGATATTTCAAACTTATAAACAGAAGAGTATGTATGCACGAATTTAATCATTTTTATGGATTGAAATTTTATTATAATGAGTTTTGGTGACTAAGAATATATAAAACTTGTTTCTATTTGACCGGAGCTTGTGGGTTTGAAACAGAGATTTGATCCACACGAATTGATACATCTGCTTTAATATTGCTCCTATCTCAGAAACACTGACTTGACATTTTGCATTATTTTCAGCATCTATATAAGTCTCAGCTCTAATGAAGATCGTTTTTCATTATGAAAAAAGGCAGTCTACCCAAATAATAAAAAAAAAATAGTGGAATGGAAGGGCCAGTCTATTTCATTAATATTTTGTGATTTATATCTCTGCACAAGTGCACAATTCTTCCTCAAATAACTCACAAGGATGACTTTATTTTTGAACCATCCAACCCCCATGTTTATTTTCAAACATGTCTGAGAGAGGTTTATTTTTATTTATTCTTTCATGCAACTCATTTATTAAAGTTATTTGAAGAGTTTTTCAGTTTTCCTCAAAGCTTAAAAGTATGAGAATTTCTATTCTTTGTATTTTGAAGAAGAAATCATAATATTTGGGATTTTAAATTCAGAAATGTGGAAATTGGATTGAAAGAACAGTAAGATTATGAATTTTTCTAAAAAGTCGTCAAAATTCATAACAAAATGTTTTCAAACTTGATTATTGTCAATTCTTTCTTAACTTTAATTATTCGCAATGTTTCCTTTTTTCAAAAACCAGAATATGAACAAAAATTTTGAAAAGAAAATTTTTTCATCTAGTTTTTAAATCAATAATTTGTTCACTGCCTAATTAGAAAAAAAAAACTATTTTTCAAAAAATTCTGATAGAAAAAAGGCAATAAATACAGTAAATTGTTTAGGTCGGGGACCTCTGATTTGGATTACCGCACCTGATCTCCCCCACTTGTCCTTGCTTCGATTCCTTGCTTCCCACCACTTTTGTACTCCCCACCACTTTCCACAGAAACGTAGACTCGCTCTCATCCCCACTTTCTGGTTTTCCTGGCTAGCGAGCCACGCTAACGCTCCCGCCAGTGACGTCACTCACAGTAGTGTAATAGGAGCGAAACCAAGCTCCGTCCGTGTACATACCCAAGTGAAACGAAACGAGTACGCGAAGCGATTATCGCTACACAAGTGTAATTAAATAAAGCACGTTCTGCGTGCAACGTGCATGCATTCAGGTAGATTTCTTGCACATTTTTCGCCGAGTTATCGCGGCCGTTATCATCTTCCTCTCCCAACAGTACCCGGATAACCCAACTTACCCAAGTGTCTTCTCCAAGAACTCCTCTGTGCGACTCGTGAGTGGAAGGCACAAGGCGCGCCAAACGTAATCTCACAAAAAGTTCAATAAGCTTATGCTGAGCTTACAAATAGCTTAGTTTACAAGTAGCTGAGCTTTTGTAAAAGTAGTGTGCGGATAAAAAACGTCGTTTTTTTTTTGTTAACGAGGAGGCAGGCGGGATTCGGGAGTGAAATGTTGCGATCAGAACGATATGTGAATATCTGGTGTGACGTGTAAAAATTTTAGTGTGTGCGATGTGGTGTTCGAAAAAAGTCCTCCTCCTCCTCGTTCCCGCTGTCAGTGGTGAATCCTGCAGTTTTTGCTGCAGCCCTAAATTAAAGGATCAACGATTTGAAGGCAGTGACTAGTGGTGGTTTTAAAACGGGAATTTGGAGAAGAAAAATATTTTTCAAGAGGAGGGAAATTGAGATTGAAAGAGGTGTTTGTTGCACCTGGGAAGTCGAGATACAAGAGTAACGGTCGCTCGCTCGGAAGCGAGCGTTACTGGCTCTGTTCTCATGGCGAAATATTTTGAGATTTTATTGTTTCAGAAGTAAATTATGAAAAAATAATTGTAATTGGTAAAGAAATTTGATTGTTTGTGAAGTGGTGTGTTTTGTGAAGTGAAGTGAAGAAAATCGGGCGAGTTGTGTGTCGTTGTACAGTGCCGCCAAACGATACCACAACATCCGATCCCAAATGAAGAGTTCGGAGCAAAATGGTTAGAGAGACACGTCACCTGTGGGTTGGAAATCTGCCGGAAAACATCCGTGAGGATCGCATAAGAGAACACTTCAAACGGTAAGATTTTTTATTTTCAGTAAAAAGTACGCTTTTTGAGAGACATTTTTGGGTTGAGAATCTTCTTTATGATTTTCTAGGTAAAAATAGCTTTATTATGCGAATTTCCCTTTAAAAACTGTAAATTATCGGTGGTTAAACTTTCAAATTTTTTAAATAATGCTCTAAAAATATTTAAAAAGCTGAGAAGTTCCAGATGGGAGTGTTAAAATTAGAGCATTTTCTAATGAAAGCCTTAATAGGTACTTATTTGAAGCCTTGAGAATTTTGAAGTTAACATATTGTATGTTGCATACCGGCATTAAAAATGATATTTCAAATATAAATTCACAACTTTGCATCGGAATTCTTTGAATATATTGTCAGCCTCAAGATCTGACAACAATTTTGAAACGAAGCCGTAAACCTAAAACTTAGCTTATAAATTACCTAATGTTGAATTTAAGCTTAGTAAATTAGACAATTATTGTGCAGTCAGATTGAAACATTCTGAATTATTCGGTTTTGAATCTAAATCTTTAATAAAAATTTCAAAACTTTCATAGTAGAACGATTTTAAATTGATAGCCTTTGAATTAGATTACATTTAAAAATGATACTTTCAAAATTTGGCAATTTTTTAACTTCTAAGAGTTTGAAATGAAGTGTTTTCAATATTTAAAGTTATTTAACCGTACATATTTTGATTTTATTTCATGTTTGGCTTAACTTTTCTTTGTATTTATGAAATAAACTGTTTTTTAAATCCTGTGAAGGGATCTGCGGCATGTAACTGCCGTTTGCAACGTTTATAAACGAAAATACAAATTTAAAAAAAATTAATTTTAAATCATTTTCTATCACTTGAATGGCTATAAAACAATACAATTAATGAAAAACAAGTAGCTTTTTTTACTGAAATGTGTTTTTACAACCCCAAAACTCGTAATAAAACAAAAAATCTCAAAAAAAAATCCAAAATTCCCTCTAAATACTCTGTTGTCAGATTTCTTTCCAAATATTACTAACAAATGGTGGTGTGTGACACCAAAAAAAGTTTCATCCCCATATCGTCACCGGTCAGCAGCTTAAATTCATCCACAAAACTGTTTATAAGAAAAAACGCGAAAAAAATTTCGTTTTTTGAATTTAAGCTGTGGATCGGTGACGATGTGGGGATGAAACTTTTTTTGGTATCACATACCATCATTTTCTAGTAATATTTGGAAAGAAATCTGACAACAGAGTATTTAGAGGGAACTTTGGATTTTTTTTTTGAGATTTTTTGTTTTATTACGAGTTTTGGGGATGTAAAAACACATTTCAGTAAAAAATGCTACTTGTTTTTCATTAATTGTATTGTTTTATAGACATTCAAGTGATAGAAAATGATTTAAAATTAATTTTTTTTAAATTTGTATTTTCGTTTATAAACGTTGCAGACGGCAGTTACATTCTGCGGCCCTGAATATGCCTGGGTAGGGTC
>UCOK01006323.1:0-11675 GCA_900474325.1 Synergus umbraculus | reverse complement strand
AGAATAAGTTGCTGAGAACACAAACAATTCTTGTCTATTTAATATAAATGTATATCAGATAAGAATTTAAAAGAGTATAAAATCCTTAATAATTTACCTGTTGGCATTAATATTTCACGTACAACATAACCCAGCTTTTGTCCAACCAGAAGAAAATAGGGACTCGCTCTAATCCTCCTGACCCACTCACATTTCCAAACCCCTGGACCTTCTCTTTTCTCAATAATAGCTGTAAGAGTTGCAGCGACATAAGGACTGTCTTTCGAGGAACAGTTTCGAAAATAATCATTATCAATTAGTCTCACCCAAGGAAGACTAAGCGGAGGATTTTTATCAGCTAAATATTCCTTATAAAAATGTACCAGAAGCTGCCAATCTATGTAAGCTAGACAATCTGTGGCAACGACGCAAATAACTCTCATCAACTCATCGAAAGTTCTTCCAGTGTATTTCATAACTGATAAGAGCAATTTAACTACGCCCATTCCATGGCATTCGACGCTTTCCAGTAAACCTTGGTGCAATATGAACTTGATTTCCTCTTCTTCTGATCCCACTCTCTCAGCGGTTAGCCATCGTTTTACTACAATAGCAAAGAAGAAGTTTAGATTGCCTCTGCCGAGATGTTGCTTGCATTTTTTCAGGCAATCTTCATGAGGTGATGAGAAAGGCTGGTCCAATTCCCATTCTGTACAATCGGACAAAGCTAGTCGAAATGTTTTGCTTCTCATAAGACTCATCAGCTGAATATCATCCTTTGCAATAACTCTACAAAGAGTCAGCGCCAAATAAGCTGTGAGCTTCACCAAATTGATTTGATTATCATAGACAAAAATTTTATCTTCGTCCCAGTTTCGCAGAGTTGTTTCAATTGTCCTCTTGAAACGACTCTTGCCTATATCAACTCGGTACAAAGGTGGGCAATTAGAATTGATAAATTTGAAGATGTATTTGCCTCTTGCACCTGGTCTGTCCATGTAACCATCTATATCGAAGATTTTTCTGAAACCTCCATTTTCCAAACGTATGTTGAAAATAGCTGCTGCGCAATAAATTGTAGATTGGATTATAGCAGGCTTTTTAATATTGCCCGTGAAGTAAAAGTTAAAAAATTGGTTTATAATTGGCTTGTAGTTAATCGAGTCAAACATTTCTGGAGCGAATTTGATATCGCTAGCGAGTTCTTCCAGTTTCTCATCACTCCAGCCTACTTTATTTCGGTAACCATTAAATGTAATGTCCTTGAGAACTGGCTTTGGACAATTTTCTATTCGGATTTTTGCTTCTTCGAGCAATTCCTCCATACTTTTTGTTGCACTGCAAAATTCCATTATTGTAAATAATGGAAATCAACTTTTCACTTTTTTTTTTCTTTATTAATTACGTTTTTTAACAAATGCACATGGAAGGTCAGCTTGCTCAGCAGATGATGAACATTTAACCATAAACAAGACGAATGCAAGAATTCCAACTTGGAATGCTTGGAATGGATCCAGAGCTCTCAAAGTTGGCTCTCTGCTCGCACAGCGCGTGCAGGGAGCCAACTTTGATTTTCAAATATAGTTTGGTGATCAAATAAGAATAGTTTGTTAAAGATCGGAGAATAATTTACAGAAATTTGATAAAAAAAACAATTTTGACTCATCGTTCAATCTGTAAATTATATTCTATACGTAATAACAATGTAAAACTGTCGATCGTTGGATTATTTGTACCCTATATGAATTTCGAAATATCTGCATGAATAAAAGTTAATTGAACAGAAATCATTTTTTTATATTAGATATTATATTATCTATTTAAATGATTATTTGTATCATACTTTAGATATTAAATATTATCTCGAATATTATTAACTATTAACTCATTATTGTCGTGGGATTTTTTGTTTGAAGTCACACCTTCGTCTTTTTCAAGATTTATTATTTCTTCCACCTGATCAGGATCTGAAAAAAACAATCATTAAACATGTGAGTGTGGCTGTAGAGCGAAACTATACTACTACTTTTTGAGCTTTGCTTCCTCATTATGATGAAGTTGCAAATGCATGTGCTTCATAGGGGAAGCATTAACAATTTTCCTAAATATTAAAAAAATATATAGGTATGTAATTCTTTTTTCTCAAAGCACAGAATTTTTCGATATCATCATTCATATTTTTAAATAAAATGAATTAATATCAGATTACTTGATTTCTTACGATGCAAAAAACCTTTTACTTTCTTACATTAGCTTTGAATTTTGTTTATTTAATTAAGAACTTAGAATCGAAAACATCTTTAAGAATAATGGCGACAAAAAACGGCGAGACATACATATATCCAGACAATTGAATAGAATGTTGTAGCAATGAGGAAGCAAAAGTGATTACCTTTAAAAAATTTTGTAAAATAAATCTTTAAGAAAAATTAAAAAAAATTGATTTTCAAAGTTATAGAATAAAGTCAGAAACTTCAACCTCGTGTCAACCTCAACTGATGTCATGTTGATTTCGATCAGGTTGTTAATTTACCTATTGTGTCCATTAGAATTTCGTGAACCATTTGACCCAAAATGAATCCTCTTCTAGTTAATTCTGGACGAAGTAACGTCCAATAAGCTTTCCACGTTATAGCACCAACTTTAAATTCCAAAATAGTTGCAAGAGTTGCAGCAACAAAGCTGTTTTCTTCCAGTGTGCATTCTCGTAAATATGCACTATCAATGAGCCTCGCCCACTGAAAACTATATTGCGGATTATCTTTATCGAAGAATCTCCTGTGAAAATGGATCAGAGCCCGCCAATCCGAAAATTTGGTAATGTCTGGTTCTATTATGCATATTATCTCCATCAGTTTCTGGAAAGTTGTTTGAATGTATTCTAAAACTGATTCCAGCATTTTTATCACATCAATTCCGAAACCTTCAGTGGCTTGCAATAAAGATTTATATAGAAGAGCTTGGGCCAATTTATCTTCAGGCTGCGTTTCTTGGATTTGAATCCATTTTCTAACAACAATTGCATAAATTGGATTAAGAATGTCCATCATATCGTAGCATCTTCGTAGACATTCTCTACTAGGTATCAAAAAAGCTTTCTCCATACTCCAACCCACGTAATCAGACAGATTTTGCCTATATTCTTTGCTATTGAAAGCACCTATTAGGAGAATGTGGTTCCTTGCTGAAATCCGGCAAAGGGTTAAGGCCAAAAAAGCAGCAAGTCTAATTAACATTGCTTGTTTCTCAGTTATCACGTTTGAGTCTTCATTCCACGATAAGATGATCTTTTGGATTTCGTAATTGAATAAATTATTGTCTGTCAAGATATAAAACTTATCTAAAGGAACACAACTGATTTTTCCATTCCAGTCGTAAAACGGTTTGATTTCTTCAGATTCCATATATTCCTCGTCAAAAATTCTTTCATATCCTTCACTTCCTTTAATGGCAGGAACATTTAAAAGAGAAATTGCTGAAAAAACAGTTGACTGCACAGTCCAATTTTCATCAACTTCTCCATTGAAGTAGAAAAGGAAAAAGTGTGTTACTATGGACTTGAAATTTTTACAGTCAAAAACCTTTTTTGGAAATTTGAGTGTGGCAGCAATTTCCTGGAGCTTTTGATCACTCCAGCCAAATTTTCTGAACATCATCATCTCAGCACTTAGGATATAAACCGGTGTGGGACAATTTTTAATTTTATCTTTTGCTTCCTCAAGTAATTCATCGTAATTTTCGTCATCACATGCGAAATCAATGCTTTGATCCATTATTCACGTTTTGACCTTCTTAATAAACAAAAACAAATAAGTAAATTAAATGATACAAGACGTTTCAATCATTACAGCATTATTACAAAAACGTCAAAAACATTTGAAGACATATGTAGAGTTTTTTCTGTCCAATTTAAAACGTGTGAAAGAACCCTTATGAAATGGCACCCAATTATTTTCAGCGGGAAAATTTAAATTTTATCACTGATATAATAAAACTTCAATATTTTTGGAATAATCTTAACTGAGTACAGAATTCAAGGTTTTATTAATTTGAAAATATAATAGGTACTTTTCAAAAGTATTTTATATTTTCCATTTAAAATTTACTTATTTATATTGGTAATTCCTATCAAATTCAGTAATAAGCTAATTAAGGCCTTCTATTTTTCCCTTTAATTACTTCTTGTTTCAACTTTCCTTGCAATACCTGAAAAAAATTAATCAAAAAATTTCATTCTAAAACTATTATCTTTATCCGAGTGATTTATCAATCTTGAAATCTCTTGAAAATAACTTTTCAAATCGCTTAAAATTCTACCCGTCTTTATCCAAATTTAAGAGACAAGTATTCACAATAATTTATTTATTTACCTTAGCTCATTAGAATTCGGTGAACTTTTTGACCAATTTCCTTTCCAAACAATGAAGTAAAATCTTCCTTTTCCTGAGCCCCTCGGGCTTTCCTTTGACTTCCTTTTTTAAACTCTATTATACTATCAAAAACAGAGCAAAGCAGTGTACTGAATTTGGGAGAACATTTTTCGTAGTAACATTGGTCAATTGTTCTTGCCCAGTAAAAACTGTTTTGTTTTTCATCAGTTTTACACAATATTTCTGCATGAAATTCTTTTAGTGATTCCCAGCCAGGAAAAGTTTTTACATTAGGCTCCACTGAGAGCAGCACAGTCATTAGCTTCTCAAAAGGTTGTTTTGTATATTCTAGTACTGCGAGTAGTCTATTTATTAGACCTATTTCAAACCCTTTGGTGCTTTCCAGAAGAGAATCATACAATAGAGCTTTTGAAGCGTAGTCATCTAATTGTACTTTTTTCGAGACTGACCAATGTCTGACAGTAATTGCAAAGATTGGGGATAGAAAAATGTTGAACGAGCACGTGAGTTCAATTTTGCATCTTCTCAAGCATTCCTTGCTTGGTGGCATATAAGGCAAGGCCATCTGCCATCCTACGCAAGCGGATAAACTTTTTCTGTAATCCCTGCTTCTAAAGGCATCCAGTAATGCATCCTCATCCAGTGTAATGACTCTACAAATAGTCAAGGCTAAAAAAGCAGCGAGTCTCATAAGCTGTACTTGTTTTGCACCTGTCCAAATTCTTCTCTCATTCCACGATGTAAGCACTGTTTGAATCATCTGGATGAATCTATTATGTCTTGAATCAAGTGCATTTAACGAAAAAGTTTCGGTAGAGTAATCCCACTTATAGAATGGTTTAATATCTCTTCTCTCCATGTATACTTCATTGAATACTCTTTTGTATCTACTATCAGTATCTGGTATATTCAGTAAAGCAATTGGAGAAAAAATTGTACATTGTAATGATGAATTTCTACTTAGTCTTCCCGTGTCGTAGAAGTAGAAAAATCGATCTAGTATTAATTTTACATTTCGAGAGTCGAAAACTTGTCTCGGGAATTTTTGCATGGAGGCGATATCTTCCAATGTTTCATCATTCCAACCAGTTTTGTGCCTTCCGATAAAATTATTATTCACCTGTGCGCTTTTTAAATTCTCAGCGGTTTCTCGTTCCCTTTTCATATCATCTTCAATTGCTGAAAATATAACAACAAATATTTAATTAAAAGCTATTTTTATTTTAAGAATGCCGGATTCAACTTCTAATCCCAAAATTACACCTGTCCATTTGAATTAAAAACTTTTCAATATAATATTGGTTATATAAAATGAAGATATCCAATTTCAGGTTCGAATTTTGGATCCAACGCCTTTCTAAAAATATAGCACCTTCAAATTTACCTTTATCCATTAATTTTTGATGAGTAATCTTTCCCAATTTTTTCGCTCTCGAAGTAATCGTCAAAAATTCTTTAGTCCAGGTATCTTCCCAATTTTGCGGTTTTTCCTTTAATTCCAAAATTGCTATTAAAAGAGACCAATCTTTTTCATTCAATTGTACAAAGTACTCAGAAAAATACGCATCATCTACAAGTTTGGCCCACATAGCACTCGTCTGGTGGTTTTCTTTCCGCAAGTATCTTTTATAAAACTGTTTTACTTCCTGCCAATCTGAGGAGGAAGTGAAATTGCATCCAACAGTATTTATCATTTCTTTGATTTCCCTATAAGTGGTTCCTGTAATCTTGCAAATTGTCAACAATAATAATATTATTGTCATGCCGTGGCCTTTCACGCTTTCTAACAAGGAGTCGTAAAGCAGGGCTTTTAATTTATCAATTTCTTCTTCTTCGACATCCCAATATATTTGTTTAGCAAACATCCAATGTTTAATCACAAGGGCAAAAATCCTTTTAGTTACGAAAAACTCATTACTCAATTGGTACCTGCACTTTTTTAAAGACTCTAAACTAGCTGACTGAAAAGGCTGATTCTCTTTCCATCCAACAGAATCCGCTAAGAGTTTTCTATATTCCTTGCTTCTGAAATCAATTCCCAATTGAATTTCATCATTTCCTACACTTCTACAAAGAGACAAGGCCAAAAAAGCAGTGAGTCTCATCAATTTTGCTTGATTTTCATTGGTCCAGGTTTTGGATACATCCCAAGAATCCAGAATTGATTGAATTTCCATCCTGAAACGATTGATGTCTTTATCACACGTATCTAAAGAACGGGAATGGGATTCGATCGACCATTTGTAAAATGGTTTCATGTTTTCTCTCTCCATATATTCTTCTTCATCAAATACTCTCTTGTAACTTCCATGATTGTCTGGAATATTGAGTAGAGAAATTGCTGAAAATACAATTGATTGGACTGTGCTATTTGAGGAAATCTTCCCTGTGAAGTAGAAATTAAAAAACTGGATAACTATGCATTGAAGATTATGAAGATCGAAAATAGCCTTTGGAAATTTTACTCTATTGGCGATTTCTTTAAGTTTTGTATCACACCATCCATTTATGGAGGATGCAAATTCGACATTAATTTTCTGTCTTTTACAACAATCTAGGTGAATCCTATAAGATGTTATCAGTTGTTCCAATTTTCTTTCCATTTTTGTAAACTTGGCACTATTGATTCTTGAAATTAAATTTGTACGTAAATAAAACAAACTATAATGAATAGATATAATATTCCGTAAACTCAACAGTTGGAGTTTTGTTCTTGCTTCTTGGTGATGCGATCAGAAATGATATACATAGTTAATAGTCGGTGGTCGAAGAGAACGTGTTCTAGCGCATTCTAGCGGTGGAATGAATTTTATCTGGACAAGTTTGAAAATTTCCGGGAAATTTTCTTCTTCCAATCAAGAGCTTAAACTCCTTGCCAGTGCTTGCTTTGTAGTGTGAAAGAGGCTTTATCCAAGGTGACTTCTTCACTTCTTCTGCTTCTAATACCAAAGAATATTATAATATTTTTCTAGACCAAGATTTACCTAAAATATAGAATTGAAATAAAATTCATAAAATAATACTTTATTTATCCTCTGGTATACATTTCTCAATTTTAAAGTGGAATATGATCTCTAAAATAGTAAAAAAATATATATACATACTTTTAAATTCTCATTAGCAAAATTGCTTCTCAGCTAGGAGCAACTTTAAAGTTTTTTGTGTAATTAACCTCATAGTATGAGTAGGAATATTAGACATATACATTACGCAGAAAATATAATCACCCTCCTTTAAAGCATGACATTTATGGTACTCTGAGCACCAATACGTCTCTTTTGCCTCTTCAAAATAATTTAAAGTCTTGTCTGCTTCTTCATTTTCATCTGAATCCCCAGGTAGTAAAAAAATTTCAACAGCATGGTGATAGAACGTCCTCAAAAGATCCAGTCGTTGAGTCCCTGTTGTACGGTTTTTAGCCTGCTGAGAATTCCTAGTTAAGACGAATTTTCCAACTTTGTAATTTGCTAGAAGGAATCCAAGAATTGCTGGGTCTAATGACACACCTGTGGAAAAATTCTTTGAAATCGTCTCCTCAGCATCCCTTAAAACATCGATACTGCTTCTCCAACTCTGAACAGCCAATCTCTCGATCTCCATTAAACTTGGAGTCGGCCCACAAAGAGATAGGACTTCAATGTGACTTCCGAGAGTAACTGAGACGAGTCTAAAGGCAATACTCGGACTCTTATTTGGCAAAAATACTGGAAGATCTCTCACAGTACAATTACTTTCAGCTGAGATTGCTAAGATTAATAACTTCCTCTCTATGGGATCAAGGAGCCACCAGCTTTCCGTGGCTACAGCTAAACATCCGTGAATCAAAACACAACCGTACATTGAGTCTAGGGATTCCATATAAGTATCTAGACAAACTTGGAGCAAATGATTTTCCGAGTACATGCTACAGTTTGTCATATCCACCGAATCAGTTTTCATACATGTTCTGTCTCCTACGTCCAAACATTCGAGAAGTCTATCGATAATAGGATTACAAACACGCAGGTCTCTTTTCAGTCTCTCGATACTTCTTGGATTTTTGATGTCATCGATTCCAACAACTAGAATCATTGCATTGAAGACGGCTTCGAGGAATTTATTCAGAACATATTTAGTCGTTCCACTTGCTATTGCTATTAGCAGAATAGTTTTTTCGAATTCCTTCCATACTACTATTGTGTCTGGTGTTTCGGTGTCTAAGAGTTCGATGTTTTGAGATTTGAGGAACATATGCACTCCGTTTAGAGAAGCCATTTCCGAAAATGATAATGCCTCACTTTCTCCCTTTTTTCGGGTAAATAAAGGAATACCTCCAGAGGAGGTAAGACACATGACATATGCAGTCATTTTTATTGGGCTCGCAATTTGCGAAATTAAGAAATTATTTTATTTTCTATTAAATTTGCAATTTGCATTCCTCGTTTCTATAGAGCCAATATTCTGAAATAACGAGAATAGGACATTAAAATATAAAGGATATATTGCTTAATTCAATTACAGAATTTTGAATCATAACTTCCTAATCCTCGTCCTAATTAAAAATCGTTTTAACGTTTTAAAGTAATTCATACAATTTAAAAGTGTGCAATAAAAAAGCTCAAATTATGAATTGTTGTATTTCAGAATACACTTTAATTTTTCAACAATTGTTACTTCAAATTGTCAAACGTCAAATAAAGCTGTCAAAAATAGTAAACACCCTGAAAATTGATTTTGAGGTTATGAAATACACTTTAAGAGACAACCACAGTATGTAAGAAAATTCGAATATGATAAACCTTACTCAATAAATGTTCTTTGCATGAAGCGAATAAATTATTTTAAACTTATTTAACAAAATTGTAAATGAAATTGTTAATTTTATATCGAATTATAAAAACTATTAAAAATCTGATTTAAGCTCTTTACTTACTTCTATGTTCTCATCGCTATTTGTAAAAATAATTCTGTGATTGTGAAGCTTAGAAAAAACAAAACCATTTAAATGGTTTTGCTTGTTTATTGAATATAATTAGTTTTGTTAGAAACACCATTTAAAATACATAATGTTGACACCTGTGTTGACCTTGTTGACAAGTGTTGGCAACAAATGACAGTGGCGCCTCTGTGTTAAATCATTGAAAGCTTTACAATTTTGTGGTTAGGTTTTCTTCAAGCTTCAAGGCCTTGAAAGTTGCTGGCATATATGTATATATATATATATGGCCGGAATATGGGGTGTGGAAATGTCAATCAAAAGTATTGTGTTTAGAGTTTGATAAGTAGATAGAACTCCCTTTTCAGTTCCTCCAATTTTTAAATTCATTATCTGAAAATCGATATAATCCAGAAAAAATATACGCCACAAGCACAAATCGTCGTCGTGTTAGGGTAAAACGATAATCAGTGTCACTGATTTCATTAGACTGTATACACGCAGTTAATATTGGTTTTTTGTCGATGTAAAATGTCAACGAGTACCAACGATATTAATAGTTCTCCGACTAAGACGAAGAAACCTTCAGGTGAGTTGCTGGAAATCAATAAAAGTACTTTAAATTTATCCAAAGATTAAAGACGTCCTATGATTTATTGTGTCATCAGAGACAGTCTATAAGTATTATGCTTTAGTTTATTATCTTTTTTATCATCATGGTGACAACAGGTAATAGAATTTTTTATAGCACATATAGTTTTACGAAAAATTTAAGTCCTTTTCAAATTTTTTAATCCCGGTAGTCTTTAGACTTTATTCTCAAAGTTGACAAAGTTTTCTGAATACATATTTTGGTAGTTATAACCTAAACTCTAAAGAGATAGTAATCTCATTTAACCTTGACGATTCTCTGCTTTACATAATATCGCTTTAAATTTCTTTATCTATAATCTTGATATAGAAAGTGCCAATTTTATAAGTCTTATCTTTAGTTTCTTTTTCGACAATTTACATTATAATATATAATTTCAGACAGTGCATTTAAGCAACAGCGTTTACCAGCATGGCAACCAATTTTAACAGCAGGAACTGTCTTACCCACCTTCTTCGTGATCGGTATTGCTTTTATTCCCGTAGGAATTGGACTATTATACTTCTCCGATGAAGTAAAAGAGATAACAACAGACTATACAAATTGTATTTCAAATGACACTGTACGTGATGGAGACGCAAAGTGTGCGGAAGTGATAGCCAAAAACCCATCATTAACATGCTTTTGCGAGTTAACCGTCGTGCTTCCAACAGACTTTTTTGGCAATGTCTATATGTATTATGGCCTCACCAATTTCTATCAGAATCACCGAAGATATGTTAAATCTCGGGACGACAATCAGCTTTTGGGCGAACTAAGTCCAATGGTTTCCAGCGACTGTGAACCATTTGCTTACTTGGAATCAAATTCTAGCACTAATAAAATCCCAATTGTTCCGTGTGGTGCTATTGCTAATTCTCTCTTCAGTGATGAACTCTACTTATTCTCTATTAAGAATAATGAATCTGTGCCATTATTGAGAACTGGGATTGCCTGGCCGTCTGATAAAAAAATCAAGTTTAAAAATCCACCTGGTAACCTCTCTGAAGTTTTCAAAGAGTATGGCAAGCCTAAAAATTGGAACAAGACCATTTACCAACTAGATCCTGAAAATGATGATAACAATGGATTCCAGAATGAAGATCTTATTGTCTGGATGAGAACTGCAGCACTACCTACTTTCAGGAAACTCTATCGACGAATTGATCACTCAAAACCTGGATTTAGAGATGGACTGGGTTGTGGAAATTACACTCTGACTGTAAAATATTGTAAGTTTTTTTTTTTTGCAAAATAAGAATGCATTTTTATGTTAGATTTTATATTCTTGGTTTTGTGCAAAAAGTATTAAAATGAAACATTTTTTCGCTCTGTAGACAAACCTTTATTTGAAAAAAGAGTAGCACTATAAAACGAAAAAATTAAAGCAGTTAGAAACCTGCCTCCAATTATTTAAAACTTCTTTTTTCAGCATTTTCCGTTTCTGCTTTCGAGGGAACAAAGCGAATGATTTTGAGTACCACTTCTCTTTTGGGTGGAAAAAATCCCTTTCTTGGAATTGCTTATATCGTCGTGGGATGCGTTTGTTTAGTTTTGGGCATGGCGCTCTTAGTAATTCACATCAAGTGTTCAAAAAGGTGAGTGGATATTTATTCAAATATTTTCTCAATTCATCAGTGTTATACAAAACTTAACGGACAATAAATCAGGAATGGGTGATAAATTTCACATAAATTGTACATACAATTAGTAAAAACTTGTAGGATATGGCTTTATTTATATATATATATATATATAT